>CACVCL010016588.1:0-191244 GCA_902729485.2 Mus minutoides | reverse complement strand
CCCCCCAAGTCATATAAATAGCTACATTTGCCAGCAGTGATTTAGCAGTATCTGCCAATATGCAGTTGGTGTTTACCTCTTTTCCTTTTTATAGCTTATAAACTGAGGCTTAGAGAAGTGTTTTGCCCAACGTTACCAAGGAAATGGCAAAGCAGAAAAAAACCTCAGGTTTGACTTAAAGATAGACTTCATTGCTCCTGGGCCCACCAAGGTATAGAGACATACATGTGGTGGGTGTGGGGGGGGGGCAACTCACCACATTTATATCACCTGAGTAGGCACTAGTATGTTTTCCTTTGAGACAGGATCTCACCATGTAGTAGTCTTGGCTGCACGAGAACTGATACAGTCCAAGGTAGCCTCAAACTCACAGAGCTCTGCCTGCCGCTGCTTCCTGAGTGTATGGCCTGGCTTTGTCACTAGTCTCTTAAGGTCATATCTGTAGCGACTAGTATCTATTCAGGTAAGGGCGTGAACATTTTTTTAAATCCCCTAATGAAAGTGATTCCCCCCCCCAAAAAAAATTACTAGCTTTTTACCTTTTCTTATGATGCTGAGGGTCAAAATCCACTGCTTTTTACACGTTGATCATGTGGCCCATCTCTAAACCACAACCCTAGCCCTACTTACCGATCTTAAATACAAGCACATAAAGCTTTTACTGCCAGTGACTGTGGCAATGTTCAACCAGTGCCACGTGCTTAGGCAAAGTTCTGCCTCAGATCAGTTGTTAATCCTCACAACTGCCTTAAAGTGGAGGTAAAGTGTCAGGCTGTTCTCATCCTAGAGTGAGAAACAGGCTTCCCCAGAAAGACACGCTTGGAGGGCTGCCTCTACTGTGGTATGTGTACTTACCTGTTGCGTCATCGGAAGCCAGCAGCAAGCCTGCATCCTGTGCTAGAGTTTCTCAACTTACTCAACCATCATTCCAGGTAGTCATGAGAACCCAGCTGCTCTCATCTGGGGCATTATGTCCCTTCTATAAACAAACAGCAGGTAGCAGCTTAGTATGTGACACACAAGTCCCAGCCCAGTACCCTTCATAGTCTGTACCTGTGTATAAAAATGTTAGGTTACAACCTCAGTCTTGGGTGAAAAGCTTGGGGAAGTAGGTAACGAGGCCACACCCCACTGAGGACATTATTATAGTCAGCAGAAGGTCATAGTGTTCCACCCTTCCCCTAGTCTCTGTAGGCAATTAATGGTTGCTAAGGGAGAGGCATTGTCTTCAAAAGTGTAACCACAGGCAAATGGCATGTACTCCTGTAAGTAACCCTAACAACTCACTGGTTCACACCAGAAAAGGCCTGAGTAAAAGAGGAACTAGTTAGAAAAATGGGATTAGTGGGAAGGAGAAGATAAAAGACAGTAAGGAAATAAACATGAATATATTGCATGCATGTATGAAAATGTTATAGAGAAGCCATTATGTGTACTTAGTGTATAAAATGAACCCAAAGGAGCTAGGCCTGATGGCTCATGCCTGTGATCTCATCACTTTGAGGGGTTGGGATAGAATTGCTCCGTCATCCTGGACTATAAGGGTAAGAAAAATATACGTTGAGGCACACATGTGACCCCAGCACTTGAGTGTGGAAGCAGGATTGTAAATTCAGTGTCATGCTTGGTTAATATATCAGGTTTGAGATCTGATTGGACTACATAAGACCCTGTCTCAACAAACTCAACTAATACAAAAATCCATTTTCCACCCCCATCCCCAAATGTACTCACACATCTGTACATATTTCCAGAAAACAAGCCAATTTCTGGTACTTTTTTTTTTTTTTTTTTAAAGGAATGGAGTCTCACTTAAAGCCTTTTGACTATGGTCTAATGGAGAGTGAGTGGTCTGGCTGTTGTCCAGTCTAACCCCAGACTTCAGCCTCGGCTAGAATAGCATGTACTAAGTAAGGCACATGCCAGTTTATTTGGCTTACTGTATCTCTGATTCTTCCCTTTCCATCTTCATAGGGATTGGTTACATGAGTGTAAGAAGGAGAAATGTGTGCCACTAAACTCCGTCATGTCCTGATGCAGGATCCAGTCAGATTGCCTGGCTTTTAACATTTGTGGGCCCCATTTTTCTCAAGGAGGCAATACACTTCATTCATGGTGTCTGAAGATTTAAATGAGATTATGTGCTCTGTGTACTTGGCACACATGTCCAGCCCATAAATACTCTTTAGGAACCATTAGTTCTCATTGGAAGGATTTAGGATCAGTCCAGAGAAATAGCTGTCTTGGAAACTGAAAAATCCATGTCTCTACCACTGTGCAAAGCTAAGTCCATTTCCCTTCATATACAACTGGTGTGATCTTCAGTGGTAACCAGTGCCTGCCACATGCCCCTCCCAACCTCATCTAGAGGGCAGGAAGCTGTCCTTGGGGCCCATGGTTAGGAAACATGTGTCTATCCAGGTCACCAGGACTACATGGTTAGACCCTTTTTCAGGAACAAAAACCACAGTGCACTCAGCTTCCCATGGGTTTTTATTTTGGAGACCCAATCATGCATACTAAAATTACATATTTTCATCATTTAGAAAAATGTACTAGAAAAATAAACTTTTGGTCAAAACACTGAAGTAGTTGAATCCACCATATGTGCCTGTACTCAAAGCCAAACTGAATTTCAGTTTGAAGTAAGGAATGTGACTGGGGACTAAAATGGTGGTCTAGATTGGTCAGGAAAATAGCCCAGTTCCCACCCGTCACTGAAAAGTTTCAAGTATTTTACCTGTTGGGTTCCTATGTAATATGCCAAGAAGCAGAGGCACATCCACAAGAATACAAAGTGGCTGATGGGAAAAGTTTGAAAACCAAGACACAGGACCCCAGGTGATTGAAAAACTAGTAAATTTGGTCACAAACCAGTAAATGTGACTCCAGCTGCAAATTCCACTGGACCTTCCTGTGGAGCAAGTTCCCGCTGAGAAGAAACATTTGATAGTGCTTCTTACATTTGAAGCTGAACATTTCTGAGGAGAGCAGAAAGCAGGTTTACAAAGTGAACAGACTGCAGTACTGAGCCTTACCAAGATGTCTCCCAACAGCCCATGTGTCTGGTGTTCCTGCCTGACATGACCACAGTACAACTACACTTGCATCAACTGAGTTAGTCTTTTCCTTCCTAAAGGAGGTGTCATAAGAAAACCCTTGATGAGGTGTAATACCACCACATCAGTGTAGCTGTTGCTGCCCAACTGAAAAGCAAGTTCCACGATGACCTCAAGGATGAGCTAACATCTACCCAAATTGCCTGTTAGGTAATAAAGCCATTTCAGGTATTCAGAGGGAATGACTCCAACTCTGAAGAAACTGCCCCATAACCTGCGATGCTTACAAACCTGGGATAAAATGTGAGCAATCCAAATCCGCCTGTGTCTGGAGAAAGCCAAGGGCTGAAGCCAGCACTTCGGCCGTTTTTGTAGATTTTATCTGTATTCCTGCATGAAGGCAGAATATGTACATTTCTAGGAAGCTGAATTGCCTAGAAGTCTGTAGCAGACTTGAGGAAGAAGAAAACTCCCATATTCCTACACTAGGACATTTCAGCACCAGGCAAAGTATAGTGTCCTTATGGCCAGAGGGGTGGTGAGGAGCAGGATTCAGAGTTGAGCATACAAGCCCCCATCCAGCACTCCGGGTGTTAATGTTCTATCCTTTTCTCTTCCTATACCACATGACCTTGAATTTAGGAAAAGTGGATTTTCAGCTGTGAAAATCCTAAAGTCTTTACCCTAAAGTCAGATACTCCCAGGTTCGTGCTCACTTGCTGGCCCCACCAGTGTGCTTCCTGCAGCTGAGGCCTGCTTCACCCCTGCTGCTCAACAGAGGAGTTGCTTTATTTTGCACCAGGAGGTCCTGCTCTCACAACCTGCTTCAAAGCTGAGGTGCCAAGATGGATCTCTAGAGTCCACAAGCATTAGCAGGAACATAGCAGAGCCAGCCTCCTTAGAGGCTTGATGGAATGGCTCCCTCTTGGCCTAGCCAGAAAGGCCTGGCAAACAGGCAACATTTCTGCTCTGAGATTTCTCCCCAAGAACCTTTGTTAAGTCAGGAGAACTAGCTAGTCAGGTGCCACAATTTAAATTCAGGGAACCTAGTAGGACTGAGGGATTCATTTTTCCCTTTTTTTCCTTCTGCCTTCTCCTGAACCACCTAAGGAAGCTTCTAATAAGACTCTCCCATCAAGGCTGCTGGGGGCCGTCATGGGTCTTTTCAGGTGTCTAGGAGGCCAGGAGCTAAACCAAATAGCAGAAACTCAGCAGCAAATGGTCTCAATGGGCAGTCAAGAGGGGTGTATTGGCACTAAAGCTCAGCCAGGACCTAAAAGATCAACAATTAGCATCTAAAGTGAAAAGAATGTCCCATAGAATTGACATTATTGAGGTAAGTTTCCATAAAGAGCTTCTGCAGACATTTTGGAAAATGCTGTTAAGGGTGGAACAGCTTAGTAACAACCGACTGACCTTTGATCTCCAAGCACTGTGTGTAAGCTGTATGTAATGCCTGCTTAGTCTAGGAGATGTACAACCAACAGTACTTGATACTATAATACATAGTGAATAGAAAGGGAACAAGTCAAAAGCCAGGAGAGAAATCACCTCACTCAGTGCTTGAGTTAAGGCTAAAACCTTGTCAGGTGTCTAAAATACCCAAACACAGAGCAGACATTCTGGCCAAGTGGTCCTCTCACACTAGACAAACACTCCAGTGTGTCTGGGAGGGCAGGGCCCCCAGGAAAACCAGCAATAGCCTGCTCCTGTATGTTTCCAGGGACAAAAACTGAAAGCCCAAATCTGGCAATTACTGTGACTGTTTCTAATATAGTATGTGTGTCTCCAGAGTGGAAGAAGTTTATATAAGATCTGGTTGGCCTCACCAAAGCCATCCCTTTTCAAGTTTACCCATCATTCTGCAAAGGCAGTTGGCTACCGCCAACTCCCAGGAACATACTAGTTTCTTTAAAGGGAGGGTCAGATGGTGATACTCCTTTACATAAGGCTTGTATACATCCTACAACAAAAAAGATCCAACCACCTCTAGGTAATATCTTTCCAAGCAGAAACCTAACAACTTCAGCAGCCCCAAAGACCCTCATTCCATGTAGCCCCACTTAGAGATGACAAGCTGAAGCCTGTGTCTTGTCCAGTCATACAACCTGACTCCCAGTCCAAATGCTTTTAGCCACACAGTCCTAGAATCCAGTATTTTGTGTTGACCTACATGATTCCATGGAGAACCAGAGCTAAGGCTTTATGGGTTTGGGAGAAGTTTCTATTGCAAGATTTAACCCTGGACTCCCAGGGATGCTTTGAAGCCTTTTGGCTTCCAAATTTGATCTTTAAGTACTACCTGGGCCAGATCAGTGCTTCCCAGGCCCAGCAACGATAACTGGGGCCTGAACCTTGAACTTGGCTGATGAGCAAGAGGTCAACACCTAGGGTTTATGGGAAAGAGACTCAAGAGTCCCACGTGTGGCCACCTTTCAGGATTGGCGACTGTTTCAGAGTTGTTTTTTCTTTTTTTTTTTCTTTTTTTCTTTTTTTGGTTTTTTGACACAGGGTTTCTCTGTATAGCCCTGGCTGTCCTGGAACTCACTCTGTAGACCAGGCTGGCCTTGAACTCAGAAATCCGCCTGTCTCTGCCTCCCGAGTGCTGGGATTAAAGGTGTGCGCCACCACGCCCGGCCTGTTTCAGAGTTGTGATCAGTCAAGTTGTCTTCTCCTGGTCACTTCAGAGTGACTTTGACCTTAGTTCTTTCCAAGATGCATAAGAAACAGATAGATACAGCTTCCAGAGTGTCAGTTGCAAACTTAAGAGTACACCAGGGCAATTTCCATGTCTTCCCTGGAATAACTCAGGTAGTCAAAAGTCTGCCTGTGATGGGCGCTCCTTAAATCTCTGCAGGCATCCCTCTGCAGAGGGATGGAGCAAGAAGGAGGTCCTGGCATCTCAGCCTGTGCACTTCTAAGAAAGCAAGTCTTTCGGTGACTCTCCCGAAAGAGGGCTAATAGCAGGAGTAGAGCTGGGACTTCATGGCTCGCATGGAGTCATCGCACTGTGCATCTGAGATCAGCCCCTCGGGTAGCAAGGGCTGGCCCAGGAGGCTGTCGCAGGTAGGCACGGGCTGGCAGAACTCTTTCACAAAATCCTCCTCCGAGGCCAGCAGCACAGCGTTCCAGGAGGCAGTGTCCAGCTCCCCAGCTGTGCCCCCATACTCCTTGGGGAGGATATTCCTTGGCAGGTTTGTGTGGAGAGAGTTCAGGTCAGACCCATGGAGGAAGAACTAAAACAGAACGGTATAAAAAGCACAGTCAGGGGGGAGGATATAGGAGACTTATGGGATAACACTTGAAATGTAAATGAAGAAAATATCTAATTAAAAAAAAAAGAAAGCGGGGGCCGGTGAGGTGGCTCAGCGGGTAAGAGCACCCAACTGCTCTTCCGAAGGTGATAAGTTCAAATCCCAGCAACCACATGGTGGCTCACAACCATCCTTAATGAGATCTGGCGCCCTCTTCTGGAATGCCTGAGGACAGCTACAGTGTACTTACATATAATAAATAAAATAAATCTTAAAAAAAAAAAAAAAGAAAGAAAGCACAGTCAGCAGCCGTGATCATGGGCACAGGATTGGGCCCTTCCACATGCCATCATGGGGTTGGGGGAAGGAACATGAGGAGACATTTTCTTCAGTGTTCAGGCCATTTAAGTGCCCAAATTCCTGTAAATGGTCCTTTATTCATGACATTGTAAATAACCCTAGATAAACTCTTTGGATCACTAAAACAAACAAAACACACATGAAGGTAGGAGGGGCTGTAGAGAGGAAGAGGCTCGGGAGTGTGAGGAGGACATAGTCACAGGGAATGAAGATGGCACCGTGCAGCTGAGTATCATATGAACATGTTAATTGTGTTGGGTTTTGTCAACTTGATACCAGCTAGAATCCTATGAGAAGGGAGAACCTCAATTGGGAAAAGGCCCCTATCAGATTGGCCTGCGGGACATTTTCCCATCCCTGTGAAGGTGGTTCTGGGGTGTAAATAGAGAATGGGGTAAGCTTTAAGGAGCAAGGCAGTAAGCAGCATTCCTCCAGTCCCTGGCTCAGCTCTTCTTCCCTCATGTTTCTGCCTTGGGATCCTGCCCTGAACTTCCTGCCTTGGCTTCCCTCAGTGGACCATGATCAGGAATACGGAAGCCGAGGTGCTTTTGGTTATGGGTTTATCACAGTAATAGAAACCTAAGATACTAATAAAAACATTTTCTAAGCACAGACACCTATGCGCTGGGGGAATCAGTAGCGAGTCACTCTCCCTGTGGCAGGTGCTCAGATACACATGTGCTGAATGCAGAGTTCCCCAGGTGCCTGTAACACCGTAATCCTCCAGTGCACACCCCACCGAGTGGACCATCAGTCCAGCCATGACACAACTAACTCACTACCCAACCATCCCACGCCACCACCATTTCACTACCACCCGACCAGTCCCACGCCACCGCCATTTCTCACAACCTCCTACTTGACTGCTCAGTTTGGAGCCTTGTCCCAAACTTGTCCTTTCAGTATGGTTCAGGTAAGGTCACTGTATGTACAGTCTTCTGATGCTCCCTTCTTGCAGGCCCACAAGGCCTGTCACAGACTAGCCCTTTGGTTTCTCAGGCTTCATCCACCAGTCTCCCCATCACTTAGCCCTAGCCACACCAGCTTCCTACCTGCTCTACCTGCGTTCCCAGCAACCGCATTGTGGCTCACAACCATCTGTGGTGGGATCTGGTGCTTCTCTTCTGAGGAGAGTGACGGTGTTCTCATATACATAAAATGGACAGATAAATCTTTAAGGAAAAAAAAAAATCTTGCCTTCATCCTGGGCTACATGAGGTTCCGTTATAAACACAATACCCTGGTCCTGTTCTCCCTACTGACAAACAATGTATTCTGACTAGTTCGATCTGTCCCTTAGAGAAAGGATGGATCATGTTTATCTGTACCATAAGCTTTCCAAATTAATTCCTGGACAAAATGATGTTCTAGGTGTCTCAAAAAAATCGAGGAAGATATTTTAAAAAGTATTACGTTCAAAGTACATCACTTACCCTGTTAGCAATTTTCTCCTTCAAAAATGGTTTTATGATGGCGAAAATGCCCTTAAATATCCGAGGTTCGTTCACTATGTGAACTGCTTTTATCCGAATGGGGAAGCCATCCTGTGTGTGAGAAGAGTGCCTTGTTAGAAAATCTCTACTGCCTGCATACCATCTCCTCTGCAGCTCCCCTCCCCATCTAAACCATAATAGGCCCTGCAGCGGTCTGGTCTGACTGTCAGAGCTTCCTCAGAGCCGCCCCAGTGTGAACAAACATGGGTAAATTGTGAGGAGGTCTGGGTCAGAAGAGCTAGGCAAAGAGGTGGAGCCCCTTTTACAGCAGCAAAGAAAGGCCTGAGTCCACTGTGGGAGACAGTGGGCCTTCTCAGTCGGAGCTGCGCCACGTGCATTCCCAGGGTGCATCACATGTGGCATGGAGCAGGGCTGCTGGGGAATACATCGCAAGCCAGGGGAGTGCAGTGACCCACACAGTCAAATAGGTTTTCTTTGCCTGGCCTGATGGCTCAAGCCTGCAATCACAGCTATGCAGGCAGCCGAAGTGGGAGGGTTATGAGTTCAAGGCCTGCTTAGAATTCAGAATCTGGTGGCTTGAATGAGATATCCCACATAGGCTTGGGCATCTCATCACTTGGTCCCACTTGGTAGCTATGTTTGAGAAGTTGAGAAGTGGCCTCCTGGAGGGAGCATGGCCCTGGGGACAGGCTTTGAAAGCGCACAGCCCCACACTATTATTCCTGTTTTCTGATTTGTGCATTCGACTTCCTGTCCTGCCACAAGGTTGAGCTCTTGATGCCAGGTTTCCCTGCCGTCATGGACTCTTATCTCTCTGGAACCAGAGCGGAAAAAAACTTCTTTTCCTGTAAGCTACCTTGGTCATGGTGTTTTATCATAGCAACAAAAAAAGTAAATAATATACAGAATAATTCAAGGCTAGCCTGGGCTCTTTGGGGAAACTGTCTCAAAATAAAAAATGTGTTTTTGTTTTCTGGAATTTTTTTGTTTGTTTTAATGGCTGGGCTGTGGCTCAATAGTAGAACCCTTGCCTAACATGCAGAGCTCTAGGTTCAATCTCCAGGTCTATTCAGAAAAGAAATGTTTTGGGCTGAAGAGATGGCTCTGCGGTTCAGAGAACTGACTGCTCTTCCGGAGGTCCTGAGTTCAATTCCCAGCAATCACATGGTGGCTCACAACCATCTGCAATGGGTTTCCAATGCCCTCTTCTGGTGTCTGAAGACAGCTACAGTGTCCTCATATAAATAAAATAAATAAATCTTTAGTAAAAAAAGAAAAAGAAAGAAAAGAAAAACAGTAGAAGCTAAGACATTCAACTTTACAGTGCTGGAGCTGTGAGACAAGAGGATTAGGTCAATCTTTGGCTACATGTCAAGTGTGAGGCCAGCCTGGACTACAAGAAATTCTGTCTCAAAAAGCAAAATAAAATGATGACCAATGCAGAAGTGATTGGTTTGTTTAAGTGAGTCAGTTCACAGCAGGGGCCTGCACACTGTAGATTCAATGACAGGCAGCACCCAAGGGGCAGCCCAGTGAACAAGGGCTCAGTCTTCCATAGCTTGTGGCACACGGAACAGGCTGCATGTATGTTCTCTAGGTCTCAGCTGCCCTATCTATCAAAAAGGGAAATAAATTCTTGCCTGCCTCAGCGTGCTCCCTGAAGGACTGATCTGTAATGACAGCAACAGGGCTCTGTGAACCGTTAAGCACAGATGAGAGGGTCCTTCTGTGGGTAGAAAGGACTAAGATTACCCTCACTGCTTGTGGGAAGTGGGGTCTGTGTTGTCCTCCATCAGATGGTAGGAAGTGGACAGGGCTATGGGGAAAGCAAAGCCCCACGGCAGGGGCATGCAGTGACCAGGGGCCGTACCTGAAGGATGCCAATCACCTTTTTGGCTATAAAAGGCCCGAAATGGGATGCTTTTGATAAGCTCACTCCCCTGTAGTCGGCGAGGATGACAATCCCGTTCACCTGGGTCTCCTCGGACTGAATGAGTTTTTCTAATGTCAAGTATACGGCTCGGATGTTCTCGGTAATTGGGTAGTTGCTTGGTATCCATCTGTCTGTGGTCACAAGAGATGGACAGTGTTATAGAACAAAGATAAACAAGTGCTCAGAGAAAGACGCATCTTCTAAAGCCTCGGCTTCACACTCTTGGCCCCACGGACCTGCCCGCGAGGCGTCCTACCCGCGAGGCAGCCAGCGTTCCCTAACCTCCCCAGCCCAGCGGAACATCTGGCTTAGATAAAAGCACCACTGGCTGTGAGGTTAACAGCCTGAGCTCTGAAGTCAGGTATGGTAGCCTCTGACCTTTTCTAGCTGTGTGACCTTGGGCAAGATGCTTCAGCACTCTGAGCCTGTCTCTTAAGTAAACAGGTAAGGACACCTGCCCTACTGGCCACCTCTACTTCCTGCTGTTGTTACATCACCACAGCGACTGCCCATTCTGGCCACACAGGCTGCACAGAACTGACTTGGCTGCTGACTCCAGGGCCGGTGAAAGATGGGGACTGGCTGGCCAATCTGGTATGACATCCTAGCCAGAGTACGTGGTCTAAACCAGGTCACCCAGAGCCCAACTTAATCTAGGGTGTGGTTCTTGGGCAAGGGAAGCTCTCTCCTCCCTCTCAGAGCAGTAAAGTGGTGGACTTGAAATCCAGGAGCCCGTGAGGCCAGAGCTGGTCTGACAATGAAGCCTAAGCCAAGGCTGGCAGAGATGGAATCGTCTCTCCAGTCCAGTTCCCCCCAAGACTAACTGAACCCAAATGTCGCCTGAGTAAAGGAGCTCTCATTACAACTGGTCAGGGTTGGCTTTCAAGCATTAGTCATTTGCCATGTAAAGAGTGAGCCCCCACTCACACACCCCTCCAGCGGTGTGGCAGGATGGAGCATGGCCATGTTCCACAAGGCCCCCTCTTCCAACTCCTGCTGGCAGGATGCATGTTTCGTTGATATTCCCATATTTAATGACTCCTCTCTTTGGGAAAAGGGTGACCATGACAATGCTATTTTTGACCATTTTTCTGCAGGGGTGGGGAGGCTGAGCTGGAGTCTTACTCTGTAGCCCAGGCTGCCCTTGAACTTTCAGCAAGCCTATTGAGTGTTGGGATGATAGGCATGGGCCACTAGGCCCAGCTGGTAACTACTATTCTCAGAAAATCTTTACCAAGCTCTCGTCAGGGGCTGCGGTTCACACCTGCACCCTCAGCACTTGGCAGGAGTTGAAGTCTTCTTCAGCTACATAGAAAGTTCAAGGCCAGCCTGGGCTACATAAGACCCTGTCTCAAAAAAAAAAAAAAAATCACACCCTAAATGCTGGGGGAGGGGTCCTCAATTAAGTGGCTACTGGAAAGACGCCCCCCCATGTTCAGGTAAATAACCCCCAACCTATGCTCACAATACAAGCAACTCTACTGAAATGCAGCAGGCTATTCCCACCCACTCCCTGCAGAGGTGGGGTCTGGGTAGGTGGGCACAAACATGGAGGGCTTCTTGGGAAGAAGGAGCTTGGGGATCCTGAGGGAAGGGTGATAGAGGATAATGGGAGATTATGATTAAAGTAATATATATATATATATATATATATATATATATATATATATATATATGTGTGTGTGTGTGTGTGTGTGTGTGTGTGTGTGTGTGTGTGTGTGTGTGTATGAAATTATGGAAGGATACATTAATAAAAGTTCATTTTGCTAGCAATAGATATTTTTGGGTATGTGTGTGAGTCTGACCACAATCCTAGATCGTCACTTCCCTTGGGTTCCAGGGATCTGAATCAGGCCTGTGGTGCAAGTGCTCTCACCTACTGAGCTATCTTACCTGTCCTATGCAAAATTCTCATAACAAATCTTTGCCAAACTTGGTGATTAATGTTCATGTGAATTAAGCCTGCTGTATATAACATCCCATCTTTCAATCATATCTATCTCAAAAATGCTTAGAAAAAGGCAAAATAAAACCCAGTTTTATTAAAACACAGCTGCATAGGTAGGTTTCCTCCTAAGAAGCTGGGTCAGCAGGGAGAGGACTAGATCTCATCCAAACACAAGGACAGAATTCATCTCACAGGCTCAGCTACAAGCCAGGAGGAGGCGCGGCCAGCCAGCGTGGTGCATCTGACCATCTGGTAACACTTTTATGAGGTGAGCTCACAGCAGCAAGACAAAGCTTGCTGGCTGCTCAGATATCTGCACTGGGTGTTTTAAAATAAACACCTAATTTTGGAAAGTGCCTAGCACACAGGTAATGGGGCTCCAGCTGCCTGACACGCATGCGGTGAGGGGTGAAGAAGGGTCTAGACAGGAAGGACTGTGTGTAACAGGCTAGGAGGACAGGAGAGGCAGCCAGGAGAGAAACCTGGAGGTAGCCACTTGGCAGACACCCTGCAGGTAACTGCAGGCAGAGGTTGCCAGTCCGCTCACTTCATCGCCAGCTTACAAGTGTTGTCACCTACCTCTCATCTCTCCTGGGCATTGTAATGAAGGGAACTGCAAGGCTGTGAGTGGAGTGAAGGCCCGGCCTCACCAGCCCTGGTGCCCCGGGAGACAGAATTAGGAATCAGAAGGCTGGAGCTAACTGGCTAAAACATTTCTAAATTTTCCCTCTTTTAGCTTCTCCTAGGGTCACAATTATAAATGTTCTCTGCAGGGAGCCTCCCCTGCTGTAAATGACTGTGCCAAAGAGCTGAGAAGAGCCACCAGACAGGAAGAGGACCGTGCTTTTCATTATCTTTCCTGATACCTAAGTCGCCGCCTCTTCTCTACTGTTCAACAGTACCATCAGGGGACTAGAAAGTGGAGTAAACAGATGTGAAGATACTTACTTATCTCTGAGTCTACCACAGTCCTCTGGGTAATGTTAAAAAGATACACTTTTGTTTTAAGTTGGGCATATGCTTTTTCCCAGCATTGGGGAAACAGGCAGGTATATCTCTGTGAGTTTGAGGTCAGCTTGTTCTAAATTGTAACTTCCAGGACAGCTAGGGCTATATAGAGATCCCTTTTCTCAATAAGTAAGTAAGCATATATATATAGAGAGAGAGGGGGGGGGGGAAGAAAGCTACTCCAAGAACCACTATGAAGTGCTGGTACCAGTGAATGAACCAAGGAGTTCTTTTCACAGCTCAGTGGTACAGTCCTGTCCAGCAGGTGCGGGCCAGGGTTACATTCCCAGCACTGTCAAGGTTTAACCTAACAGAGGAGGGGAGGGGAGGGAGGCAGGGAAGAGCATCTTTCCAGGCTCTGCCCAGCCCACACTGGCTCACTTAGACCTGTACTCAGCCCACTGAGAGGAGGCGCCGCGAGGGGCTGGGCAGGGCGTGCCTGTGTCTGTGACCGAGAGCAGATTTCTGAGCCCATTGCACTCTCTCCTGAGGAAATCTGAGTTTGATTGACAGAAGCTCACTGGGCAGGCAGGTGGCCTGAGAACTGAGAGGGACCAGATTTTGCTTTGCTGCCTTTTGGAGGAAAAGCATGAAGAAGCTATCTGGGCCAAGCACAGACAGAGCTGGAGGCCTGTGCCCTGGGTCCATGTCCCGGTCAGACTGGCAGTATCTTTGGTGCAGTCGATCTGTCTGATCTGTCTCTGCCTCATTAGGTCAAGGCTTCCTTGTGGCCCTCAGGTAATCTAAGGATGATTTTTCCACGTGGACTCATACTTATAATCTTAGCCCTTGGGAGGTAGAGACAAGAGGGTCAGGAGTTCAAGGTCATCCTCTGCTGCACAGTAAGTCTGAGATCAGCCTGGACTGTTTAAAAAAAGCTAAAACCAAAAAGAAAAGACCCATAGCTGGGCGTGGTGGCGCACGCCTTTAATCCCAGCACTTGGGAGGCAGAGGCAGGCGGATTTCTGAGTTCGAGGCCAGCCTGGTCTACAAAGTGAGTTCCAGGACAGCCGGGGCTACACAGAGAAACCCTGTCTCGAAAAACCAAAAAAAAGAAAAAAGAAAAGACCCTTCACTAAAACAAAGAAGTAGGGGACTATGGGAGGAAACGGGGTAGAGACCCATCCCAGAGAGAGAGCACACGCTCCCCAGTACCTGGTCGGATGCAGAGGACATGGCAGCCCCTGGGGTCTGTGTGGGGCAGCACTGTAAGGAATCCAGAGTTGAGAACGTCTTTCAGGGCTGATGGCCTCAGGTTGCTGAAGACCTCTGGCCAGCTCCGCCTGCAGCCGTGGTAGTTGACTAGGAGCTGCAGGGCCCGGTCATAATCAAACTTTCGGGCTCTCAGAAAGCGCAACAGGAAGGCATCGTCCAGCGACGTACTCAGGTATGGGTACTCCTTCCGCACCATGTCTCGAAGGGCCTGCACATCCCGTAGCCTCCACTCGGGCTTCTCCTGAAGCTCTTCCCTGGCTTTGGTGACCAAGTCCTCTGTCAGGGAGCACACGTAGCCGGGAGGGTCCGGCGGAGGCAGTGGCAGCTCATTTTCGGAGAGTGAGGCCACAGAGGGGCTGGTTCTCAGAGAGTCACTTTCTTCTGACATTAGCTATCAGGGTCCCTGCTGACACACAGGCCACAAGTGAGATTAAGAATGTGAAGCATGCCGGGTGTGGTGGCACACACCTTTAATCCCAGCACTTGGGAGGCAGAGGCAGGTAGATTTCTGAGTTCGATGCCAGCCTGGTCTACAGAGTGAGTTCTAGGACAGCCAGGGCTACATAGAGAAACCCTGTCTCAAAAAAAAAAAAAAAACCAAAACCAAGAAAACCAAAAACAAAACGTGAAGCATGAAGCCAGTGGTGGTGGTGCGTGCCTTTAAATCGGCACTCAGGAGGCAGAGGCAGGAGGAGCTATATGAGTTCAAGGCCAGCCTAGTCTACAAGTGAGTTCTGGGACAGCCACAGCTACTACACAGAGAAACCCTGCCTCTAGAGTTAGTTAGTTGATGGTGCAACAGGTAACTTTTGCCACACAACCCTAAAAACCAGAGTCTGATCACAAGAACCCACAGAAAGCTGAATTAACCCCATTGGTCTTCTGTGCCCTCTCCAGGAACACCTTGGCATGTATATATTCATGAACTCACATGTATGTGTAAGCATGTAATTTTTTAAGGTGAATCATTGCTTACATGGGACCCCAGGGGGCGGGGAATGGGGGACGGGAAGTTTTCTGACGTTAACTCAGGGAGGTGAGTCCCTAGGAGGAATAATCATGATCTGAGTCACATACCTAAGTCACATCCAACAGTTAAACATTATGTCTTCTTGGAAGAATCTAAATAGAGGCTCACCTTGTCATTATACAAATGTGAATGCAAACAGCAAGCGACACTGGGATTCAAACGCAGTACCAAAAAAAAAAAAAAAAAAGGTCTAAAATACTGGTGAGAATATACATTGAACTCTTCTAGAGAACAGTTTATCGATACTGAGATTCAAGACTAGGCTGGAAGATGGTTCAGTGAGCAAATTACTGTTTTGATCCCCAGTATCCACATAAAAGCCAAGGACAGCTGCCTGTAAGTCTGTAGCTCCAGTGCTGGGGAAGCAGAGGGTAGAGCCAGGAGGATCCCTGAAGCCCATTGGCCAAGCAGACTGTGAGGTAAGTGAGCTCCAGGTTATTAGTCTGTCTTAAAAAATAAACTGGAGGCCGGGCGTGGTGGCGCACGCCTTTAATCCCAGCACTCGGGAGGCAGAGGCAGGCGGATTTCTGAGTTCGAGGCCAGCCTGGTCTACAAAGTGAGTTCCAGAACAGCCAGGATTACACAGAGAAACCCTGTCTCAAAAAAAAACCCAAAAAATTAAAAAATAAAAATAAATAAATAAACTGGAAGGCCAGCAAGATGGCTCAGCAAGTGAAGGCAGCAGACACCAAGCCTAACAATGGGAGTTTGATCTCTGGAACATACATGGTGGAAGAAGGAAACTGACTCTCATGGGTTGTCCTCTGATCTCCATATCTACACTGTGGCATAAACACGCCCCACTTTGTCCCATCCAAATTAATAATTGATAAAGACACCCAACACTGACATCACACACACACACACACACACAGAGAGAGAGAGAGAGAGAGAGAGAGACCAAGAGACAGACAGACACAGATCTTCATGAACTGACATGAAGGAGGAAAAAGCCAGAAGAGAATACAGAAAACAATCAGATTTATACAGAAAACAGTCAGATTTGTGTGGAAGGACATTAAAAAAAATTTACCAACAGTTACCTCTAAGAAATAGATCCGAACAACTGGACATTTAAGAGAATTTTTTTGAACTATGCTGGTGTTTGTTTGTTTTGAGACTATGTAGTTCAACATGGTCTGGAACTTGCCGACCTCGTGTCTCAGCCTCTAGATTCTGGGATTACACACGCATGTGACACCATGTTCAGCTTGCTTGAATTTTATTTTTACAATGTAAGTTACTACAGCGTTCATGGAAATGTGTCAGATCTGCTGCTAATGACATAGACCCCAGAGGCTCGGCTGTCGTCCCTTCAGAAGCACTATCCACTCAAGGCAAGGCTTTGTACAAACACCCTCCAATCCCCCTAGCAGTGAGTGGCCAAGAGAGATGTGGGTGCCTCCAAGAGGCAATGGTGATTCAAGTTCTGTCTGTGTTCTTCCAGGGCCTGGACTGCTCTCAGAGATTCTTCCTGCCTAAAGCTCGTTCACCGGGGCCAGACCTGCATTCCAGACCAAAGGCTCTTCCTTTGGCATCTCCCTTCCCTTTGCCTAGGCAGGCGCTCTAATAAACTCGACACACTGCCTGTCTGTCTGTTGGTACTAGGGCTAGATACTGAGCAAGCCTGCACTCACTCACTACTGAATGGAAAACAAAGGACAGCTGTCTGAGGTGTCCTGGGAATAAGCTAGCCACAGGACTCCCTGGCTGCAGAGCCTAAGCTTCTGTCCATAGGACAATAATCTTCCATCCAAGGCTCAGCAAGAAAAGCCGGGCCATCTCAGAGTTTGTGTACATACCTGTAACACCCTGGCTAAACTCCTGATCCACTGTGGCCAGTAGCCAAGTAGGCTACTCCCTCCAAATCTTAGGGTTCCCCACGCCATCTCTCAGATTCCAACCTCTAAAGATATATCCTCATTCTGTGCATATTCTGGTCTCTCTCAATGGCATGTTCTTCCTCCGGCTCATCCCAACCCACACAGATTCGCCCTAAGTTCTGAGTGGATGACACACAGGCACCCAGCAAATATCAAATACTTAGGATGTATCAGGTTTTCCAGGCTGGGGTTGTAGTTGTAAAGAAAAAATTCCTGCTTCATTGAGCCCAATGGAGATAGGAGACATTTCTAACCATAATAGCCAGTCCATTATTATGAAGAAGGAAAGTGGGAGGTGGAATCAGGTTTGCAGTTTTAAATAGGGCAGTCAGGCAGCAAGGCTCCCTTAGGTTAACACTTGAGCAAAGATGAGAAGACAGGATATGCCAAACACATCCCATGGTCGGGTGAAGGTATCTGAAAATGCCTGGCTTTTCTGAGAAGCCAGACGCCCAGTGTAGCCCAGTGAAGGAAGCAAGGTGAGAGAAAGTAGATGAATTCAGAGGCCTATTGGGCACTGCAGGCCAGTGAGAACTTCAAACTTTTGTGCTGAGAGAGAAGAGGCAGAGCTGGTTTGACATGATCAGATTTCTACTCAAAAGGACAACTTTATTGTCTCATGTATGCATGAGGGGTGCGGAATGGCCAGCCCACCTGCAGCCCCAGCCTGGCTACCTGAGTTCAAACCGTGGAAATGAACTTTCCAAAATCTACAAAGCCCATGTAAAAGTGGAGAGAACTGACTCAAGGCTGACCTCTGAGCTCCACGTGTGTACCATGCCATAAGCACCCACACATCACAGAAAGTACCAGTGAGAAGTAACTTTAATTTTAAACATGAATTGCAGGGAAGCGATGACCTAGAGCCGTGGTTCTCACCTTACCGCTGTGACCCTTTAATACAGCTCATATTGCGGTGACCCCCCAAAAAAGAGTTTCAATTGCTACTTCATCATTTTGCTAGTTATGAATCCCAATGTCGGTATCTGTGTTTTCCAATGCTCTTTGTGAATCTCGACCCACAGGTTGGGAACCACTGGTGCGGAAAGCTCACCTGCGATCCAGGCGAGAGGGGACAGTGGACATGAACTGACTGCAGACTGTCTGAACTGCCTGGTATGAGCTCTGTGGACTAGCACATCTCCCATTCTTGACATGTGTGTAGGTAATCAGTGTGTGATAGTCAGGTCTTGTGCATTAACCTGAATGTAGCACCTAAAAAGCTATTAAGACATATAGGCCCCACATCATAAATATTTTTATTTTAATGTACTTTACAGAGGTGTGTTGAACAAGGGGTGGGACAATGCTGACCTCACGGATCTATCCTGGGCTGTTTCCATGGCAACCTGTTTCCTACAGGTAGGTGCCTGGAATCCAAATTCATTGCCTGAGATTGACTGCAGTACCACAGACTATAGAACTAGCCCCAAAGGCTCTCTCCTCCCCTTGTCTTCCCTTAGGGAAGACAAACTCATAACCCACATTCTTAGAATATCTCACACATCTGACACCCTCTGAATGAAGGCTCCTCTCCATGTTAGCTGCCAATGGAACAACTCATCATCTTCAAGGCCCAACTGCAATGTGATCTAGTCTGTAAAGCCACCCCCCGGCCCCCCACAGCTTCCTCAGGGTGAGTTCCTCCAGGTTTCCACAGCACTGGGTTCCTATTCGTCTTTAGAAACTTTTACTTAGTGTCACAGGTGTCTACAAGGAACTCTTTAGGGTCAGTTCCCACCCGGTCATTTATCAAAGAATTACTGATGGCCTCCTGTACGGGTCAGGCACTGTGCTGACAGATGCTAGGGACACAGCAGAAAACAATAACACCTTGCCTCGTGCAGCTTACATCATGGACTGATGCAAAGAGGTCCTACAGGCTGAGGGTTCTGCTTTGAATCAAGCTCCACTTTGTACATCCGTTTTCTTATTTCTTCCTGGGTGTTTGTCGCTGGAGATAAAACCCAGGGCCTTGTACATGCAAGGCACCACTCTCCCACTGAACTACACTGTCGGCTCCACATTTCATCTTCACAATACTGAGCGCGCTGATAATCATCATCAGTTGGCACTTTACAAAGGAGGGAACTGACCTCCTACAGTGTGAATCATCACAACAGGCCAGAGGACTTGCCTGTGGAGTCACCACAAGAGCCAGTTAGTTGCCGGCTCGGCTCATGACAGTCCTCAGTCAGCATCAGGGGAAGTACTGCAAGCCCTGTCCAGTGAGGCAGAGCGAGGAAGGGTCCAGCCCCACCCTGGCCTCATCATCTCTATCTTCCACCTGCAGCTTCCTGCTGTATCCCCAAGGGCTCAGCAGTGGCTGTCAGCCTCGACAACAACGTGATGGACAGGAAATAAAGCCTGACATCCTCCCCACCTGGAGCCATCTCTCTCTCTGGGGCATCCCCTCTCGTCCACAACAACAGGAGGCAGGAAGCCAACGCTCTCGGAGCCCCAGAGACCTGCGAGCCGCGGACAGCATCCCAAGGCTCCTACTTCCGGTCTTCGCCCCCTCCCCAAGTGTCCCCATTTCCTGGGGTCTCCCGCTCCTCGGGCCCACTTCCGGCGGCCTCGCCCTCTCCGGTCCCTATCCCTGGCCCCTCGGCGCACACGCGGGCTCGTGGGCACTCACCAGCCCGGCGGCGGGCGGAGCGCGGGTCACGGCGGCAGGAGCCTCGGCTGGCAGCGCGCGCAGAACAGACCCGCACTCCCCGGCCGGCCGGCCCGGCCCTCGCGCCGGAAGTGACGTTCGAGCCGTGTGTGGGCGGTGCCCATCCGGAAGTGCGCATGAGTGAACTTTGCAGTGTTGGCTTGGGGCTTGTCACCACCTGGTGGCCCGGGCTGTGCAGCTGAGTTGGATTTATAGATGGGGAAACTGAGGCCTGGAGGAGGGAAGCAAGCTGCTTCCCTGGAACATACTGTCATAAGCCTAGTGTTCTACATATTTTCTCATTAAATCGTCTTTTAAAAAATTTATTGCCGGTTGTGGTGGCGCACGCCTTTAATCCCAGCACTCGGGAGGCAGAGGCAGGTAGATTTCTGAGTTCGAGGCCAGCCTGGTCTACAAAGTGAGTTCCAGGACAGCCAAGGCTATACAGAGAAACCCTGTCTCGAAAAACAAACAAAAAAAATTATTATTATTATTATTATTATTATTATTATTATTATTATTATTATTTTCAATCCCCCTGCCTGTGACAGAGAAACCAGTTTCAGACCTAGACCTCAGGCTTATCATTTGCAGAACTACTCGGTCCTCAGCTGATGTCTGGACAGGCTGCCTGTGTCAGTATGCCATTAGCTGAGCCACTTTGGCCAAGTGCACTAGCTTCTTGGCCTCAATTTCTTCATGGATAACAATTCTTGCCCTGGACCCCAACTCAGAAACTGTTTCCTGCTCTGGGGCTCACAATGTTGTCTCAAGACAGCAGTAGTTTGAAAAGGAGTTTACTAGCTCCGTGTCTGACCCATTAACTATCCTCACCACACATATCCATGGTTTGTGCAACTGTAATGTCGGGGCAAATCTCTTTTAGGTAGCATAAGGACAACAGACCATTTCTAGAGAGAAATTTTGTCGGTCTAAAGGAATCTCAGATTCAAAGGGATGACCTTACTCGCCCTCATCCTTTCCCTACCATACGAATAAGTGGAGTCCTAGAGTGGTGGGAAGTGACCTTCAAGGACATAAGGATGCATGGATTTTGCCAGATGTCAAACTAAATATGTGGGAGGAGTGTGAGGTAGCCTGGGAATTCTGAGTTGTGTTTATCTGTTTTGTTTGTTTTTAATAGAGGGTGTCTCTGTAGACCAGGCTAGGCCCCAACTCATGACTCTTGCGCCTTTGTCTTCTGGGACAGTGAGTGTGTGCCACCACCCCAGGTTACAAGTCATGAGACATGCATCCTCGGTTCTCCCCAGTCACCAGCTTCTAGGCTGCCAAATAAAATATAGAACACTCAGTTAAATTTGAATTTCAGATAAACAAAGGTCTATTTTTAAGACTAGGTTCCTTATGTAACATTTGGGACACATACTTTAGAAATGTTTGTTTCTCAGAAACTCACATTTAAATAGGCGTCCTGTTGCCCCCTTGGCCCAAATCTAAGTGTTAGTTCCCTGTTCCATTTATAACAAATTACTACATGGTGACTTCAAATAACACAAATGTATTTTATTGCTTTGCTAAAGACATTAGGGAGCTGGGAAGGCTGCTTTCTCTCTGGGTACTTGTTCTCTTTTTCAGCTTGCAGAAGCTACTGGTATTATTTGGTCCATGGTCTTCCCTGCTTCACTCCGCTGTCTTGCTTCTGTTGTCACAACAGCAACTGACTGACTCCTGAATCCCCCTCTCGTTTTCTGCTCTCTCTCTCTCTCTCTCTCTCTCTCTCTCTCTGTGTGTGTGGGGGGGGGGTGGGCAGCCCTGGAACTTGATGTAATCTAGGCTGACTTCAAGTCCACAATCCTCTGTATCACATTTGGAAGTCCCGGAATCATAAGTGTGAATGGTCATGTCTCTTACAAAAGTCATGTTCAAATATTTGAGAAATCCGGGTATCATGGTGCATGCCTTTAACCCCAGCACCAGGGGAGTGGGAGCCAGGTGGATCTCTGCGTTTGCGGTCATCTGGCCAGTCAGGACCACGAGTAAGGCCCTGTCTCAAAGATTTGTTTTGTTTCTGAGACACTTACTCAGGTTGGTCTTGAACTTTCGGTTCTCCCACCTCAGCCTCTTGAGTAGAAAAGATCAGGACACACATCACCTCCAGCTTCCTGCCTCTCACTTATAAGAATGTTTACAGCTACATTGGGCCCATTATTGGGAGAACTCAGCATGATCTCACCATCTGAAGATCCTCAATCACATCTATAACATCTCCTTTACTCCACGAGATACTTACAAATTACAGAGGCCAAGATTAGGACATCTCAGGGGACAAGACACGATTCAGCCACCGAAATCTACTAATCGTAATTCAAATTGTATGATGTTGGCCAAGCTATTCAGACTCCCAAACATCTGGATCCCTGGGGCTGGTTAATGTTATCTGTCAAATACATAGGCTCTAGAATGACCCATGAAATGGCTATCTGGGTGTGGATAGGAAATTGCCTTAACTGTGTCTCATTGAAGTGGGAAGACCAGCTGGGACCTTTCCCTGCTTAGGATCCAGGACTGTGGAGAGAGGCAGCTAAGCAGCAGCCTTTGTTCACTTCTCTCACTAAGCTTCCCGACTGGAAACGCAGTATGACTGGCTACCTTAAGTGTCTGCTTTCCATGATGGCCTCTGTACCCTGAATTGTGAGCCTGAATAAACTCTTCCTTCCGTGTGTGTGTGTGTGTGTGTGTGTGTGTGTCTGTGAGTGTGTGTATGTGTGTGTGTGTTTGAGACAGGAGCTCTGGCTATCCTGGAACTCACTACATAGACCGGGCTGGCCTAGAACTCACAGAGACCCACTTTTTTCTTCCTCTCAAATGCCAGAATTAAAGGTGTGAGCCACCACATCTGGCCACCAACCTTCTCTGCTTAAGTGTCTTTGTCAGAAATAGAAAGGTAACTAACATAGTCTTCAGAAGCCAAAAAAAAAAAAAAAAAGCTGATTAAATGAGCTCATAAGACAAAAATAACAAACTTTTCTCAAGCTGCACAAATAGTAGGAAGCTGCTGGAGCAAAGCTTTAGCCCCGCTGGCCTAGGTGTTGAGATTAAACCTCTCTTCCAGATGAACAGAACAGTTTAGTGGGGGCCCTAGCAGCCCAGCCTGCACTTCTAGATGCTGACAGCAGGGGGAGATGAGCTTGGTGAGGATGGTCAGCCTTCCTCTCTCCTAGAGAAAGTTTAGAGATGGCAGAGGGTGTCAGATAAAGAAGACAGGAGAAAGAGTTTTCTTGTGTTGAGCAGCTGTAGACAATGAGGCACTAGGCTCATATCATATAATATATCTAAATATACATGTATATATGTAACATACCCATATATGTATATATCCTTCTGTATATGTTTATATATAATATATGTGATATGTGTGTCTATATATATGCGTATATATAATGTATGTATGTGTATATATATATATATATATATATATATCCTTATAATGGTTATACTGAAAACAATGGGAGAGAACAGGACATTCCAATTCAGAAAGGATCCAAGATGAAAGAGTCAAGTACAAATGTCAGTGTAGTCCCAAATTTTACTTCATTCTAGAGACTATACACCACTTGTGTCTTTGTTTCAGAGGTTGAAGGACAGGATTGGATCAAGGAAGGACCAGAAGCTGTCCACGATTACAATTAAATAGGTGAGCAGAGACTTGAGTTCCTATATTCTTTCCCGTCTTGGACACTCAGAAATAACCGACCTGGAACATCACATTGAAAGGACCTGTTGCCATGTGCACAAGTAGAGCTGTGAGCCTTGTGCAGAGGCCCCTTGGGAGCTCCAAGGAATGATGTACAGAGATCTGGTCCACTGGGACTCGGAATGTCTGCTAGCTGTGATCACCCACTCCCGAGCAGGAGGTCACCAAAGGTCAGCTTACCCTGCATCCTGGCAAACAGGATGCTCTCCGAGCTTCCTTGCCAGTGTGCCACGATGGCTTGGAGCACCCAAGCTGTCTCTAGCTGTCTCCAGCTGTCTCTACTCCAACTGTCTATACTGGAGATTGTGGCACGACTCAAGGGACTTTTTTTTTTAAAGAAATGTATAAGCATATTCATACAGCTCACAGGTATTTATACCCCTGTTTTTGAGAAAGGGTTTTGCTCTGTAGCCCTGGCTAGCTTGTAACTCACTGTGTAGAACATGATGGCTTCAAACTTACAGCAGTTCTCTTGCCTCTGCCTTCCAAGTTCTGGGATTACAGATATGAGCTATCACACCGTACAACAAACTATACTCTTTCAAAATTATGTTTGCTTATTGTGTTTGTGTGTGTGTGTGTGTGTGTGTTAGCACACACATACCACAGTGCATTTGTGGAGGTCAGGGGTCAACTCACAGGAGTTAGTTCTTTACCAACGCAGGTCAAGCCCACAGGCTTAGTAATAAGCATCACCGCTGATCAAACTATCTTGCTGGACCCTCTCTTTCTCTCTCTATATATTTTTTGGTTTTTCGAGACAGGGTTTCTCTGTATAGCCCTGGCTGTACTGGAACTCATTCTATAGACCAGGCTGGCCTCAAACTCAGAAATCCGCCTGCCTCTGCCTCCCGAGTGCTGGGATTAAAGGCGTGCACCACCATGCCCGGCTTATATATTTTTAAAATTTAATTTAATTTTTGTTATTGTTGTTCTCATGTGTCTTGTATATTCTCATGTATCTTGAACTAGCATGTAGTTGAGGATGACCCCAAACTCCTGGTTCTCCTGTCATACCTCCAGGGTGATCACAGTTATGAGTGCTGTGCTTGTCTTGACATTTTTAAAAAGTTTTTTTTTTTTAATTTTTATGTTCTGTTTGTGGGTGTTTTGCCTGCATGGATACCCATGCAGCACCCTTGGAGGCCAGAAGGTGGCACTGAGTCTCCTGGAGCTGGAGATATAGATGATTGACAGCTGCCACGTGGGTGCTGGTAGAACCCTGGTCTTCTGGAAGAGCGGCAAGTGCTCTCTCTTCATTCTTGAGCCTTCTCTCCAAGCTCCAAATTTAATGTGAATTTCTGTATCCATTTTGTTTTTTTTTTTTTTATAAAATCAAGTTGTTAAAAAGTGAAAGTCAAACTGCTTACCTCCCTAAGTACATGTGTATATTTGCACACTCGTGTGTGTGTGTGTGTGTGTGTGTGTGTGTGTGTGTATGTGTGTGTACTCAGGTTGTGTGGGTTCTGGTAGTAGTAGGCACTCACTAAATGAGTCCCCATGACTCACCAGAAACACTTAGCTCTATGGTTGTGGAACCATTACCAGCATAGTTAGAAATAAAAGCTCAGTGCTTCCCAGGGCTTACTGTCTGCCAGCCATGGATTCCAGATCATCTTGGATAGTGGGCCCCTCCAATGCTCATACCTTTTATTTTCATTTTTACAAGGCTCAAAGAAACTACCTGTGGCCAAAAGGAGCTGATAAAGTATTTTGGCTTTTTGTTTGTTTTTGTTTTATTTTGTTGTTATTTGTTTAAAAATTTATATTCATTCATTCATTGTGTGATATGTGTGTTCAAGTGGCACATGGTACACATGTAGAAGCCAGAGATGAACTTTTTAGCAAATCGCTCTCTCTCTCTCTCTCTCTCTCTCTCTCTCTCTCTCTCTCTCTCTCGTACATCCTGAAGATCAAACTCAGGCCACCAGACTTGCCTGCGAGCTCCTCCACCAGCTGAGCACCTAAGCTGTGTTACCAACTTTGCAAATGTTTCCCCTCTCTGAGCATTAGTTAACTGAGGTTCTCAGGAAGAAGTGGGGCCTTCTTTATTAGCTTGATTGTTTGGGGAGCTGCTGCAGATTGAACCTAGGGCCTCATGTATCCTGTGCCTTCACTATGCTATGTTATGTTTGGCATTCAGTGCTATTTGCCTTAATAACTTCCCTTACTGGGCACCTGCCCCTATGGGTCCTCTTGGGGAGGGGAGCAGGCTGGAGCTCTGAGAGGCAGAGGAACCTGCCCAAATTACACAACAAGCAAATGGCCGTGATGGGTTGGGCGCTGGAGTTGTGGGATGAGGAGGGCGCTCTCTAATTCTTGGGATTCTAAGGAACAAAACATCCCATGCACTTCAACAATCTCTCCTGCTGGGGCTGACCTACTCTGAGGTCAACGGTTGCCCAATTAGTGGTTTGGAGCCCAGCTTGGCTGGAAAAATGTCCAGACCTGGGCTGGGGGAAGCCAGAGGCTTGGCAAGCATAAGAGAGATCTCTGACTTCAATCAGAGGGTCGTGTGAAGCCTGTGACCCCCTGGCCTGGCATGCTTCAAGTGTCAGAGTCTTCCTTTTCGGCATGCCACCTTCTGCTCAAGAGCCCGGGCTCAGGCCCTAGAAGGAAGGATCCGGGTCTTTGTATGGGCTCAGCCGGGTGGATTTCCCAGAAGAGGTCAAAGCCAGCTGTGTTTTCGTGGTCACACATTGATCTTCCTGAGTCAGCACGGCTGCTTGGAGGGACAGGATGTCCTGTCTGTTCCCAGGGGCTTTGGAGCCCAGCCAGACTGAATATTTTCCAAAACACGGCCTGAAACGGTGATGCGGCAGGGATAGGAGATATCCTACCCCTTCCCCATCAATGCTAGCCTAGACGTTCACCTCTCCTTCCATCATTTCAGTACAGGGCCTGGACCTGGTTCTGACCACACACCTGGCACTGTGCTAGGCTCTCTGTACTCTACTAACCCAACAGAGCACGGTGGAACAGCCTCAGATCCGAATGCCATATGGTAGCTGAGCAAACAGACTCAGAGGCAAGTCCATCATCTTGGCATTCAGAAGGCTGAGGCAGGAGGACCTCAAATTTGAGGCCAGCCTGAGCTATATAGTGAGTTCAAGGCCAGCTTGGGGTAACACCGTGACAGTGAAATCCTGTTGAAATTAGGGGAGAGAAAGGAAAAGAAGGAAAAGGGAAGAAAACAGAGAGATCAGGCAACTTATAAATGGTCACACAGAGAAGGCATTGCAGGTCTGTGCTGAGAGGTCTAACGTGTCAAATCTAAGGATGCTCTGCAAATTCACCGGGTCACACATAACATCACAACATCACAATAGTGAATACATATCACTATTTCCTGAAGAAATGTGAAAAGTGAGGTTCTGGAACATGGAAGTGACTTGTACAAAGTTGGAGAAAGCTCCCCTGGGGTAGCCAGCAGTCATTTGTTTGTTTGTTTTTGTTTTTGTTGTTGTTGTTGTTTTTCAAGGGTACAGTGCCAAACTCCCCACTGCTGAGATCAGGTTATGAGCAACAGAAGCCCCTCCCCTTCCTATGATTCCTGTGTTTACCCAAGGGTTTCCTGGAGTAAGAGGAGGGAGGAGAAGAAGAGAGGAGCTGTTTGGGAAGCTTAAGTATGGGAATTCGATGCAGGGACAGCTAGGGCTGAGAGGAATGGGCTGCCGCCTGACACTGGAAAGTGCCTGTGCATCTGTCAAGGTCAGACCACCCTCAGGGACAGTGTTCTTGCGGGTTTCCCACATGCCAGCGTGGGCAATGACTGCCTACAAGAAGGACACTGCTTGGCTCCGATGACTAAAAGATTTCCTGGAGGGAGGGAGAAGGCAGAGAGCAAGACACAGGGATGGAATCTGGGTTCCTAAGGGGACCCCACGGTGCATACCCTGCAAGAGAGTTATCCTCCAAGGTCAAAGACAAGAGAGGCCTGTGTGGACAGCCATCTCTGTGGTGCCCAGCTACATTGGAAGCCAGAGAGCTGGAGGCAGGCAGGCTGGGGCAGCTGAGGATACCCCTGTCACCTGTCACGTTCAAGCACCCCTGGCCCAGAGGAAGGGATAAGAGGTATCCATGCCACGCTCTCCCCGAGTGTGCCTGGGCTGTGGAGGAAGCTTCCACCTGAAGCAGGTTGGGAGCTTGGCTGGACTTTCTCACCCAAGATTATGAAGCTGTCTTTCTGAGCAGAATTACTGTGGGGGTGAGTCTCCTCCCAGAGATGGGAAAACTTGCTCCTCTACAGATTTTTTTTTTCCAGTTTGTTTTTGAAGACAGGGCATCTTTGTGTTGCTCTGGTTGCCGTGGAACTTGCTCTGCAGACCAGACTGGCCTCGAACTCACTCACAGAAATCCTCAGTCTCCTGAGTGCTGGGACCAAAGGCATGTGCCACCACTGCCCAGCTGCAGAATACATTCTTAAAAATAGGGATTTTAGGTGTGGGCTGGGAAGATGCCTCCATTGGCTAAGCGCTCACCATGCCAGCATGAAGATCTGAGTTTGCATTTCCAGCACAAACAAAACAAAATAAAACAAAACAAAAATCGAGGGCTGGAGAGTTCTGCAGTTGAACATGTGTTGCTCGTATAGAAGATACAGGTTCCCTTCCCACCACCCGTGTAGAGGTTCACAACTGTCTGTAACTCCAGTTCTAGATGTCCTCTCTGGGCCTCCATGGGCACAGTGCACGTGCAGTGCACAGACATTCATGCAAGCAAAACACTAACGCAATAAACATAACAAACAAAGGCCAGGCGAGGTAGTGTGCAGCTCTAACCCAGTGCAGTGGAGGCAGAGACAGCGTTCCCAAGGGCTTGGTGACTTTGAATCAAGCACTTTTTTTTTTCTCGTTCTGGTCAACCCTGCTCGCTCTGGCTGGCCCTGCTCGCTCCCATCGGCCCCACTTGCTCAATCCCTGCTCTCTCCGGTCCAAGGATTCATTTATTATTATTCATAAGTACACTATAGCTGACTTCAGACGCACCAGAGGAGGGCGTCAGATCTCATTACGGGTGGTTGTAAGCCACCATGTGGTTGCTGGGATTTGAACTCATCACCTTTGGAAGAGCAGTTGGGTGCTCTTTCTTACCCACTGAGCCATCTCACCAGCCCAATCAAGCACTTTCTGACCCAGTTCTGTTAACTACCTAGGAGGTCCCCAAAGTTAGGGAAAAGGAGAAGATAATAAAATAACGTGCATTCCACACATCCTCTGAAACAATAAAGAAAAGCGGACACACACATCTCCGTGTGGTTGCCAAGAGCTAACTGTAGTTATTACCATATGATTTGTTTTTGAGACATGGTTTCATTACGGAACCCAGGCTGACCATGAACTGTTAAGCCTCCTGCCTCCACTCCCCAAATGCTGGACTAGCAGATGTAAGCCGCTGTGCTGATTATTAAGGTGAAAGTATTTTGAAGCCCAGGTAATGTCACCTTGACACTGTGGTGGCAGTGCCTAAAAAGCCAGATCACATTTGCTTTGGCACCTGAATCCAGAGCTGGTAGAATGATTCCCGGCTGAGTTTTCTCTGACACCTTCTCGGAGAGTACCATGGCAAGACTGGGGCTGGACTTGGGACCCATTGGGTTAGTTTAGGTTTGATTTTTTTTTTTTTTATGTAGCCTTGTGACAAAAGAAAAGCAAAGAATTGCCCTTTGGAATCAAGATCTCAAGCTTGTAAATTGTTGTAGTCATTATGAAAATCAGTATGCAGGTTCCTCAAAATACTAAAAATAGATCTTCCACATCATGCAGCTACAGTGCTCCTGGATATCTATCCCAAGGAAGCTATGTCAGCATTCCAGAAAGCTATACAGGTTTATTGATGCCGCTGGTGCATGATATAGCCAAGATATGGAACTAGCCTGGGCCCTCAGCAACAGATGAAGGGATAAAGAAAAGGTGGCATAAATATACCGTGAGATTGTATTCCGATGTAAAGATGTAAAGAATAATGAGAAGATGGCCTTGACCTTCTGGTCGCCTCTTGATTGCTGGAATCACAGGCATGCACCACTGTGTCCCATTTTATGGGATACGGGAGAGCAAAACCAGCGCTCCCTGCATGCTAGGTGAGGACTGTATTAACTGAGCTACATCCCCAGCCCTGGGTTCCTCCAGGCACAAACTCAGCTTAGTGGCGCACGCCTGTGATCCCTGCTCCAGGGAAGTTGGAGATAGGGTCAGAGGGCCAAGGCCACCCTCAGCCACATGTCCAATTCAAGGACAGGTCTGGGACAGGAAACTTTGTTTCAAAGAAACAAATAAAAACCCCAGATGAAAAAAAAAAAGAGCTCCTTCCCCCAAAAGAATAAAATTAGGTCATTTGTAGAAAAATGGACGGAATTGGAGACCATGACAGTAAGTGAAAAGACGGAAAGATAAATAGCATATTTTTTAAAATGTGGGATATATATTTAAATTAATTAGCATGCTATATAGTGTGTATGGGACATGAAAGAAGAGAAAGGAAGGAGAAATGGGAGGGGCTAAAGAGATGGCTCAGTGGCTAAGAACACTAGCTCCCAGCACCTACATGGCAATGCACTACCATCTGTAAGTCCAGTTCTAGGTGATCTGATACCCTCTATTGAACTCTGTGGGCACCAGGCACACATGTGGTACACAGACATATATGCAGGCAAAACACCCATAGACATAAATAGAAAAGAGAAAAGAAAACATCACTTTTTTCTCTTCTTTTATCTTTTAGATTTATTTATTTTATATGATTGCTCTATCTGTATGTACATCTGCAGGCTAGAAGAGGACATCGGATACCATTACAGATGGTTGTGAGCCACCATGTGGTTGCTAAGAATTGAACTCAGGACTTCTGGAAGAGCAGCCAGTGCTCTTAACCGCTGAGCCATCTCTCTGGCCCCCAAATATCACTTTAAAAAAAAATAGAGTCTAGACTTAACTACATATATGTGTATGTGCAAACACATAGGACATGAAAGTAGGAGAACTATCCAGGTGGAGTGAAAGGAGATGGGGGAGTGAGAAGGAGGGAGAAGAGGAGAGGGGGCTCAGTCAAAGCACAATGATATTAATATATAACATATAACATATAATAATATACAGTGATATAATATATCATATATGATATACAATTTATAACAGATATAATATAATATATGATATATAGATATATATATAGATATATATATAATCTCACACACACACACACACACACACACACACACACACACACACACACGCAGGCATGCTGGCGCATGCCTTTAATCCCAGTACTTGGGAGACAGAGGCAGGCGAATTTCTGAGTTCGAGGCTAGCCTGGTTTACAGAGTGAGTTCCAGGACAGCTAGGGCTACACAGAGAAACCCTGTCTCGAAAAAAAAGAATCACAATGAAATTCACCAAATTGTGCACACTATACATTTTTTTTCAGAGAAAGACTATAGGCTTGGGTGAAATGGTAGCTTTTGTGGTCCCCATGGTGTTATGACAAAATGTGAACACTTGGTGGCGGTCCAGCCAATCATCAATAGAGAGAAAGTGACACGTTTGATAGTTTAAAAAAAAAATGTAGAGGGGCCAGCAGGATGGCTCAGCAGGTACGGGCACTTGCCAGGCAAGCCTGAAGACTTGAGTCTAGTACCTGGAACACTCATGACACAAGAATCGAACTAACTCCTGAAAGCTGTCCTTTGACCTCCATTCCCAAGTGCACCACCCCAAATAAATACATTAAAAAAAATTCACTAAACCAAAATCACTGTCATTTTCACAACCTGACCTCTTCCTGTGAAATACTAAGCTGTGTTCAGAGGGTCATGAGTCAGGGGATCTTTGGTTTGTTTCATTGTTGTTTGTTTTTGTTTTTGAAACAGGGTCTCACTGTGTAACTCTGTTCGTCCTAGAACTCCTTATGCAGGCTAAACTGGCCTCAAACTCACAGAAAACCACCTGCCTTTGCCTCTGAGTGTTGGGATTATAGGCATGCACCATTATACCTGGCCGCCTTCTCATTTTAACTTTGTAAACATCCCATTCACTAGGCACTATCTAAAAAAAATTATTTAAAATAAGTGTGTGTGTACATGTGAGCCTGCCTGCCTGTCTGTCTGTCCATGTGTGCCAGTGCCTGTGGGGATCAGAAGAGGGTGTTGGATCTCCTGGAACTGGAGTCCCAGGCGACTATGAATGCTGAGAACCAAATTCTGGTCCTCTGGAAGCACAGCAGGTTCCCTTCCTTCATCAAGAGCCATCTCTCCAGCCCCCCTCCGCTGTAGTTAGACATTTATGAGGATTTGGTGCAATAGAGTCTAATATTGCTTTTCTAGATTTTTGAATGGTCTCTATAGCATTGTAACTCATACTATTAAGTGTACAGCTTTGTGACATCAGTGCACAAGTTGGCTCAGAGGCTGAGGCGCTAGGACCCATGGGACAGTCTGGTAACTACTTCCTTAGCTTGGCCGGCTCTCTCAGTCTCTGGAGAGTTGATGTCATCATCTTGAACTTCGCTCTCTGTGTTTTTCCATATTGTTCCAACTCCTGTGAGATACAGGTTCCATTTTAATAAAAAAACATATGGGGGCTCTAACGAGGGTCTCTGGCATCTAAGCATGGGTTGGAAGTACTGAAGGGAAGGCAGGAATTCTCAGAGGGTCTAAGGAACATGTTCCTGACAGGCTTGTTTAGGGGGAGACCCCCACCCCTGGAAATTGGGGACCTAAGGTCCAAGCTTGGTTCCTTCTCTAGGTGCCTGTGACATGACATTGTGAGTCACTGGTGGCCCAATCACAGATGAATGTCTTCCTGATGCTAGGTTTTCCCCATCTCCCTTGCTTCCCCTCATCTGCTCGCCGCTCTTCCCCTGGGACTGGGAAGAGATGATCAAGTGTAATGGTTAGCGCTCGCAGGTGTTTCTTCAGCAAGGAAGAGACTGAGCATGCCAGACCCAACCAGATGGGTAGCACATGGTGGCCCGTGAGGAGTGGTCCCAGAAATTATTCCCCACCCCTCCCCCACCCAATATGTAAAGGAGATATCAGGCCTCTCCCCAGGCAGGGGATGATGGGAATTTTCTGCGATCTTCCCACTAACGACTTCAGTTCCTTTCAGGGCTGGGCCCACAGGCCATAAATCGCTTTACTCATTCGTTCCTCAGTATCTGGCAGCTCAGCGTTTGTCAGGAGCCTGTCGCCGTCCTTATCTTGTTACACGCCTTGGCATTGCTTCGCCACTTTTTAAAAATGCAGTCTTGCAAGCAGGGTGCTTTGGACATCTCTTACTTTGGAGTTGAGGGACTCCACCCATGGCATGTGGAATGAGGGGCAAAAGGGCTCAAGCTTCCGGGGTATGAACTCCGGGGGCACTTCCCTCTGCGGTCTAGAGTGGGACCTGATGTGAAGCTAAAAGCTGTGGGAGAATTGAGAAGTGGTCATTTAGAGCCAGGCAAAACCAAAATGAGGCTCCTTTGCTGGGTGACCTTGGACAAGAGTGTTTCTCCTCCTCCTCCTCCTCCTCCCTCCTTCTCTTCTTCTTCACCATCGAGTGAGAAGGAATGGGGGTGCTTTGCTTACAATGACACACAGGTGCCCTTAACCCATGAGTCTGTTGCATTAAGAGCTGGGACTTGGGGCTGGAGAGATGGTTCAGCGGTTAAGAGCACCAGCTGTTCTTCCAGAGGGCCCAGGTTCAATTCCTAACACCCGTATGGCAGGCTGCAACTGTCTGTAACTCCAGTTCCAGGAGATCTGACCCCCTCACACAGACATACATGCAACCAAAACACCAATGTACATAAAATAAAAATAAATCGATTATTTTAAAAACAGAGTTGGGACTTGGATTTGACCTCGGGGGACAACCTGAGTGACTCCTTTGCCATCTCCAGCCTCAAATTCCTCATCTCCCTCATTGTGTAAGAGCCCACTCTTGTCGGCCTTGTGGCTTGAGTTCCTCTCACCGCTCTCCTCCCTAGACCCTAAAGGTTTCTTTCACCAGCTTCAAGGACCCAGGTTGGCCACCAAGTCCGGCATACAGGCCATCAGGGGACTCTTAAGATGCAAACTCACCAAGGAAATCCTTTTGGCATAATTCATTTCTTATGATTTGAGTATTCACATAGCACACAGTTCAAGTAGTTGAAGTGCCTCCTCTGGCCATACACCCTTGTCTGTCCCCAGCTTTGATCTCTTCCTCCCAATCTGTCCCTGTCTAACGGTTTCTCGGGGTTTAATAGCCTCAGCTCACAGCAATGTTTACTTGCTTGTTTGTGTTTATGGATCTGAGTGTTTTTTACCTGCGTGCACGTCTGTGCAGGATGTGTTCCATTAGGATAGGGGAGACTGGGGTGCTGGAGTTATGGAAGGTTGTGAGCTGATTGTGTTGTGAGTGGAATCCAGGACCTCCAGAAGAGCAGCCAGTGCTCTCAACCTCTGAGCCATCTCTCCAGTCCCCACAGTGGGTTTTGGAGCTGTGGCAGAAAAGCTACCCAGGCAGAGAGAACAAGAAGGGACCTGAAGCTATGGACCAGCGTTGCTGAGGTAAGAGAGAGAGGGGGTCAGGTTAGTAGATGGCAGAGGGGGGCTGTTGTTTTTGTTCTTGTTTAGCCCTGCTAACTCCTTGCCCTGTTGGCAATATTGTCTGAGTGACTACTGGGTTAGAGTGTACCACTGCAATTTCACAGAACAGGCCCAGAAGACTTACATGCTGAAGCTCTGACTAGAGGGTGACCATTTATCCCAAGGCAGTGACCACAGTGGCCTGCTACCTGCTGGGAGACTAGTACTTCTCACAGACATCTCATGCACCTGTCAGTACCCAGAAAATCACCTTGAAGATAACCTGCCTTGTACAGAATCTTTCTGAGGGGCAAAATCCAGAACCTTTAGAATCTCATATTTTCTTTGCCATAAAACCTTTTACCCATGAAAGCTGGTCATATAAAATATACAGAAAACTCTGGGCTTAGGATAGGAATGTGACTCACTTGGGAGAGTGTTTGTCTAGCATACACAAGGCCCTGGGTTTTATCCTCCATACCACAGAAACACTGTCTGCAGCCTCTACACATGAGATACCTGGCACAGTTTGGCAGCAGAAAAATGACTCCAGGGTGGGGGATATAGCTCTGAGGTAGAACACTTGCCCAGGGTTCCACCCTCTACACTGCAAGGGACCAGGAAGGCAAAGGATAACGCTAGGGAATGGTGAGAGTCCCAAGAGACAGCAACAGATGCCAGAATCTCAACAACACACACACACACACACACACACACACACACACACACACACACACACACACACACACCAAGCAGCACAGAGCAATGTTGGTGGCCCAGATCAGTAGCAGGTGCAGATGTGACATCAGAACAGAAGCAGAAGTCGCAGAGAAATGATATCACCTCAGCCAAAGGTAAATGCAGGCACCTGCTAGCTCCCTCTCCCTCTCAAATTATTCTGAGGAGTCTTTGATTCTCCCAGAATGCATGAGGACACCTCTTGGGGTGGGAGGGAGAGACTGAAGAGCTGATGGTGCCTGTGTGGAGGTCACCCCAGGGAGGACAGCAGAGGCAGATCCTACCGAGACGGGCATTTGAACACGTCTTGCTGGATGCGAAGCACTGCGTTTTCAGTGCCGTCTCCCAGATCTTGTGTCCTTGAAATGCGGTCCCTAACACACCAGGGTTGGTAGGTGGAAACTTCGGGGAGACTGATTGGAGATGATCTGCTTGCGGATTGATGGGTAAAAGGCTATTGCACTAGTGATCTAGCACCACGGTTCCATCCCATCTCATGGCTCCCTCCGCCATGTTAAACACAGCTCCATGGCCCTCGGCGAGAAAAAGCATCGCGCTCTTAGGCTTCTTAGCCTCCAGGACCATGAGCTAAGCGTATCTCTTTACAAATGGCTAGGTCACCTGTGTTTTGTCATGGCAACAGAAATGAATCACGATGTCAGGAGCTACGGATTTCATCAGAGGGAAGAGCAGACAGCACTCTTGGAGTTACACAAGCGCCTGCTAACTGAATTGTTTACTTAATCATGATTGTTTGATCCATTGATTGACTCTGCTGTGTGTACTTGGTGAAAATCAAACATCCAAATGGGCAAAAGGGCATCAAATGAAAAGCAGCTGTCCCTCTCACCCCTGACCCTCACAGTCCATGCCTTCCCGAAGGCTCTTCTCTCCAGACTGCTATCCCACCCCCCACCGCAACACCCATGCTTGCCGCGCTTCCTGTGAGGGTTCCTGTCAAGATCCCTATCCTTTAGCTACCACAGGAGGAGAAATGGGGCTTCTCTCTCTCTTCTGTCCGCCCCTCTCCCCGTTCCCGCAGCCAACACTGTGCCACACACACACACACACACACACACACACACACACACACACACACACACACATTGAGGGGCTTGCAGAGATGGTTCAGCAGTTAAGAGCTTTGGCTGCTCTTCTAGAGAACCCGGCACACACACAGCAGCTTGTAACCATCTGTAGCTACGGTGCCAGGGGAATTCAAATGCAACGCCCCCTTCTGGTTTCTCTGGGTATTGCTTGCATTTGGGGCACGTGCATGCAGGCAAAACACAGCACATTAAAAATAAACACATCTTTTAAAAACAATCAGTTTTTGTGGATAAGTGGATCGTGAGATGTTAGAATAACAGATCTATAGGACTGTGAAAACCAGACTTGATGAACAGAACCGGGGACTCCTGTAATCAGTGTGCTAAGCTGTGGATCTTGTAATGGGGAAAATTCTTGCCCAGATTTCTTGTCTAGGGACCTTTAGGAAAGTCTTCATTGTGCCCTTCAGTCGGTTTAATTTAGGCTGATGAGATGTAAGATGCTTGCCACATAAGCTTGTTGATCTGAGTTATTGAACTCAGGACCCTCACGGCGGAGGGAGAAAATGAGCCTGCAAATTATTCTCCAGCATATGCACGTGTGCTGTAGCGTGCACACACGCACATGCACACCTTCTCCAAACAAATACATAAATAGATTCAATTTAAAAACCTAAGAATAGCTGGGCAGCGGTGGCACCTGCCTTTAATCCCAGCACTTGGGAGGCAAAGGCAGGTGGATCTTTGAGGTCGAGGCCAGCCTGGTCTACAGAGCTAGTTCCAGGCTAATCAGGGCTACAACCCCTCCAAACAAAACCCCTAAGAATATTTAGTATATTTTTTAGGAATAGCTAGTTTATTATGAGTGTACCATTGATGGACATAAAAACCTGGCAGCCCCCTATAAGGAAGTTTTAAAAGCATTAACAAAAAGAGCCAACGCCAGGGAGTCAGAAGTCCTGAGACATGCCACCTCTGCCTTGGTACTCAGAAGAGAGTGGGAGCTTCTTCAAGGCTTCCAAAACTTTTGGGGAGTACAGGGTCATTTTGGGAGGACTCCTTGTGGTTCTGATTGGTAGTCCCTCTTGGTGTTGAATGGTAAATGTACATTTTGTAGTTCTCGTACAAGAAGTATATTAAACTCATTCTTGTGTAAGACTTCGACATATCATGTCACGTCGCAGGAAGCGCTCCCCAAAAGCAAGGCCCCTCGACGTCAGCTCAGCTCTGGGGGGCCTCAGACAATTGCTTGAGTCTCATTCCTTCGAAAAAGGAACCAAATCCTAATGTCTTTTTTTTTTTTTTTTTTTGTCAGTTTAAGTATGTCAGCCAGGGCCTCCAGAGTCTCCTCATTAGGGTTGGCGTCCTCTCGAAGTGCTTTTTTTTTTTTTTTTTAGCGCCTGGTGCTGCTCACAGGTGAACCCAGAGTTTTGATTCCGGCAAGACAAACTCAGAGTTGTCTCCATCCCAGTTACTTCCATCTCAGCTGCAGCTCATTTGAGTTCCGTTCCTCAGCTTCATATTTAATATTTTTTAAAAAAATCAGAACTAGGACAGGATTGAATTCAAGCTGTTGTACATGCTAGGCAAACATGCTACCCTCTGTAGTATTCACGTAGATATTTATCTTTCAGATGTTCGTTTTTTACAATGTGTTTTGTATTTATTGAGCACCTAACTTATTTACTGACCAGTATTAGTAGAGCACTTGTGTTGGTTAACATTACTATAAATGTCATGCTATGTGACTGAGGCTTCAAGATTAATTACCATGGTTTAAAGCAACCAGCCTGTATTAGCTCATGGTTTGGGGATGTTGGACTTTAGGAATGGCTTAGGTGAGTAGTTCTGGGTTCGTGTCTCCCACGAGGCTGCAGGAAAAAGTGTCACCGGGCCCATGGCCACCAGCAAGCTGGATGGGCTGGGTCGTTCATTCTAACGCAGCCCATTCCAGTGTCTGCACATTGGCGGCAAGTCTCAGAGCACCGCTACAGATCCTTGAGTGTCTTCATTATGGCTTCCCAACACCACTCCAGAGCAAGGGACCCAAGAAAGCAAGATGGAAGCCACCAGCCTTGAAAGCTGGATCCCACTGTTTATACAGCAGTCCTCCAGGGAAGCCCTCTTCTATCTGGAACGACTGCGCAATGGTATGGACACCAGAAAACAGGGGTTCTCTGGGGTTCATCTTGGAGACTAGTTAGCACAGTTATGCTGAACAAGACTGGTTAAGTTCCCGCCCTTGTGGAGTTACCACCCTAGGAGGGGCGGGGCCATGAGAGGCGGGGCGAGGACAACAATAAGCTCATAAGCAAATATACAGGTGCTTTTGGAAGTTTTAAGGGCAATGAAGAAAATCAAACACGATGACAAGCGAGAACAGGGCTTCGATGCTAAGATCTCAAGCCAAGTCCAGCCTGCCTCCTGCTTTTGCGGTTTGGTTTGCTAGGCATTCAGCCACGCCCATTGCCTTTGGCTAGCTTAGGACCCTCGCATGAAGTCGGGGTGGACTTATGTCATTGCAGGAGAGGTTGTTGAGCCTGCAGAAGCTCTTTATATATTGCTACAATTGCAGGGGGCATCTCCAAGAGACCACACTGGAGGAGAAAGTGGCTGCTTGACGAGCAGAGGAGAGGGTGTTTCAGACTGAGGGACCTCAGGAAAGAGCTGTGAAATGGGAACCTTTGGGCATGTAGACACACAGGAAGTAATCCAGCGGGCTGGGATGGGAAGGGCACAGAGAGATGACTAAGCATGAGGAGGGAATATAGGGGAAGAGTCAGGACCTAGTTATTGGAAGGGAGGGCTCAGGACCGTAGTGAGTCAGAGGTTTTTGTTTGTTTGTTTTGTTTTGTTTTTTTTAACTACATCTACTGATGTGGGGCAGGGAGCACACCGCAGCTCACTTGTGGCGATCAGAAAACTGCTTGTAGAAGTAGCTTTGGCTTTCTACCCTGCCCATCAGGGCATGAAACCCAGGCTGCCAGGATCAGTTGTAAGTTCCACTACCCACTGAGCCAGCCCGGCCTCTGGCGGAGTATTTTTGTTAATTTGATTCTTGGTCTTGAGCCTGGGGTTTTCCATGTAGCCAAGGCTGACCTCCAACTCATGATCTTCCTGCCTTGAGCTTTCAAGTCGTGACGTCATAGGAATAAACAAGCCTGCCCAGCTGCGCTTGGGCTTTGTCCCAAGCCTGATAGGAGGCCCTGGAGGGGTTCAGTAGGGAGAAGTGGGGTGTAATGGGACAGCCAGCTGAGCCTGCTCTGGCTTAGGCCTCCTCAGCCGTGGCCTTCAGTACAACTTTCCCAGAACTGTGCCATCTTGGCAAGACCCAGGTAGAGTCTTGGACTACACACACACACACACACACACACACACACAGACATACACACACAGACACACACACACACAGACACAAACACATACACACACAAACACACACACACACACACATACACAGACACACACACACACACACACACATGTCTGTTTCTTTCTACTCATTTCTGAAGCTTCTTGCCCTACTTGCTCATCTCAATCCAAGAGCTGAGGGAATGGGGTGTGGATTCTAGAGTTCTTCCTGACACTGCCTCCCCTGTGGCCTCAGAAGAGTCTCACAACCTCTCTGAGTCTTACTTGCCTCAACCGGACAGTAAGGGATAGTTCAGTCCCATTGGCAAGAACTCATTGGGCAAGAAAGGTGGGGCTGCTCTAGGCACACACACTAAGCCAGCATCCAGAGGAGGCCATGAACTCCACATGATAGGATAGTTGGGGTCAGGCTTAGTCAGGCTTGGTAGGGGCAGTGGGACACAGGGTGGCTGGTCCACCGGGAATCCTTCTCTGTGGGAGTTCTGAACAACAGGGCGGCTCACCATTTCTGAGTGCCTTGGACAGCAGAGTTGGTAATAGTCCATCTGGGACAAGACTGAGGAAGGAATGACCTGCTGGCTACTGTGCACTGACTCAGGCCTGGACACTGAGAGAGCACAGGCTTTCTGAGAGCTTGGCTCTGTCAATCATCCGGCCTTTGTCTTGGGTGGGGCAGAAGCAGTTGAGCTGAGGTGCTTTGGCTGTAAGAGGGACCAGCATTTTGCTTACTGCTTAGAAAGAAAACTCTGCCAATCAAATGGTGACATGGTACTTGCTTGTCAATTAGAATTTTTTTAAGTTTTACACTTGTTAAGAGAACTTTTGGAGCCTGCTGTGTTTATTCATAGCTGTAACCTAAGGATGCATGGGTCTGAGACAGTAGGATTTTGAGTCTGAGTCTGGATGGGGCTGCATAGCCAGACCTATCCTTTCTATCTCTGGAAAGACCTCTTTTTAATTTTATTATACTGATTTATTAGGAGGGAGTGCCATCGCACAAGGCTGGAGGCTAGAAGATAACCTGCAAGAGTTGTTCTCTCCCCTGACCATGAAGGTCTCTGGGATTGGACTCACGTTGTTGTGCCTGCTGGCAAGCACCTTTCCTCGTTCAGCCATTGTGCTAGGTGGCTTCATGTGACCTTGATACACTGTATAGTGATCTGAGAGGAAGGAACCTCAACTGAGAAAATGCCCCCAGAAGATCAGGCTGTCAACAAGCCTGTAGGGAATTTTTCTTAATTAGTGATTGATAGGGGAGAGCCCAGCCCATTGTGGATGGTCCTGAGTTCTATAAGAAAGCAGGCTGAGCAAGCCATGAGGAGCAAGCCAGTAAGCAGCATCCCTCCATGGCCTCTGCATCAGCTCCTGCCTCCAGGTTCCTGCCCTGTGTGAATTCCTACCTTGGCTTCCCTCAACAGATTGTGAGTTGGGAGATGTAAGCCAAATAAACCCTTTCCTCCCCAAGTTGGCTTTGGTTATAATGTTTCATCACAGCAGTAGTAACTCTGACCCAAGACAGCCATCTTATTGGCCACCCCCCCACCCCCAGAATTTGTAAAGATGAGATTTTTAGATTTTTGGGTTGCAATTGCTGTTTATTTGTATTTTGTAATTTTTTTTTGTCTGTTTGGTACTGAGGCCTTGCACATGCTGAACCCCCACGTGACAACACTCCCAGACATATTTATAGGTCTCTCTGTTGTCTTTGTCTCCCTCTTTCCCTTTCTTTGCTTCTTTTTATATTTTCTTCTCTATGTTTTTTCCTATTATTATTATTATTATTATTATTATTATTTGACATACAAGTCTTACTAAGAAGCAAGCCTAGGCTGGCTCAAACTCACTATGTAGCCCAGGCTGGCCTCTCAAGTGCTAGGAGTATAGGCTTGAACAACCGTACCAGGCTTCAAGAGATCCATATATCTCTCTTGTTTATTCAGAAAAATAAAAGCGCTGGGCCAGGTAGCCCATTGGTGGGTGCGTGCCTAGCTTAGGTTCCTGGTTCCATCCCCAGCACTGCATGAACCAGACATCGTAGGGCACACCTCTAATCCTAGCACTTGGGAGGCAGAAGATGAGAGATGCAAGGCCATCCTCAGCTACAGAGAGAGTTGGAGGCTAGCCTGGGCTGTGTGTGTGGGGGGAATGGAAAAGAGAGAAGAAAATACAAACAAAACCTCTTTAATAAATGTCCCCCAGACAATGCAGCTACCATCCAGGAGTTCTGGGTCCCTTTGCCTCCTAGAGTCATTGCTCCCCGTAATCCTCACTTGCCAATGTGCACACTGGTTGGCATCTCTGTCAGGCAGCTTTTCTAGGGTGACCGCTCTGGGCCATCTCTAGATGGATGCTCTACCACCACTTCTGCAGCTGCAGGGGCGCATGCGTTGTTATCAATGGAAGGTTTCCAGAAACTGCTACAGTTCATGGCCCTTTGTCAAACACCCTAATGCCACTCGAGATAAAACAGAAAAAGGTACAGCTATCCAGTATAAGCACAGGGGAAAAAAATGGTCAGAGCCAGCCAGTCCCAGCCGCCATCTGATGTAACCAACAGCCAGTCCCAGCCATCATCTGATTTAACCAACAGCCACAGTGGGTTCGTGATTCTAACTTCAATGACATCATAACATGGAAAGAGGTACATTGAACTTAAAAAAAAAAACACGTAAGTGCCAGCCAGGGGCAGTGTGGGCTAAATCTGTGCCGGTCTCTAGTTCATAGGCCCCATAAGAGCTCCGCTCAGTGGCAGCCACTCCCTTGGCATTGCTCAACTCTCCCCTGACTCCTTGCAACCCAGGGCATCGCCCTCCCTGCTGGGCCAGCTCAGTTTATGGCAACAATCGCTGCCCCTGCTAGACATGATCTCAAAGCCATAAAGAGTTTTACAGTTTCACTCTTCCCAAGATAAGGCTGGGGAGCCCTTCCCAAGGCCGGGCACAATCTCGGAGCTTAGGAGGAAGGGCTGGGCGTTGGGGACTGTACAAGTTTTATGGCTCCCACTTCTCTAAAAATACCACGTTCTCACAGCCTCAGCCTGAGTGTGCTGGCGAGGCCTCAGTGCCTGGAGCACAGTGGCAATCACTCATTCCAGAACTCACTCATTCATTCATTCATTCATTCATTCACTTACTCATTTGGAATGGTATATGGAACATAACAGCTTGTGGCTTTTTTTTTTTTTAACCATGCCATATCGGACTGGCTATAGATCCAGGCAAGTTGCTTTCCTTCCTCTGTATAATAAAAACTCATTTAACCTCCCAACAGCCTAATTGAAATCCACATAGACGGGGGTGATGTGAGTGTCTGTGTGTGTGTGTGTGTGTGTGTGTGTGTGTGTGTGTATACATAGAATACACTGTACAGCAGGAAAAAGCTTGAAGCTTTTTCTTTAACCATTGACTTCTCTCCTGTCTGCTTTTGTTGGATTCTTTTCCCAGCCTCCATGTAGTCTGGCCCAAGCCCAGCCCTCACTTTCCACCTCCTTGCTACCTATACCCATTTAAATGAGATCAAGCCACAGTTGGGCACCCCTGCCCCAGCCATCAAAATGGACCCTGCTCACTCTTATGTTTCTAAAAGTCTTGGTAAATGCTTAAAGTCCCTCTCCCTCTCCCTCTCCCTCTCTCTCTCCCTCTCTCTGCCTCCCCTCTCTCTCTTCCTCTTCCTTGATTTCCCTTCCTCTTCCACTCCATTTCCCTCTTTCTCTCTGGTAAGACCTCTCACTGTGCAGCCCCAGCATCTTGATTCACCTCCCACATTTCCCTGAGTCCTTCCATAACAGGCTAATACCACCCTGCTCAACTTGATGTGGATTTCCCATCTCCAGCTCCAACATCCCTTTACACTCAAGACTCAGATATTCAGTGTTTCTGTAGGCAGTTCATTGACATCTCAGGTAATACAGGCAAAGGTCAACTCAAATGGGTGGCTCCTCCGATCTTCCTCCTGCCTTTCCTAGGAGCTGCCACCACCTGCTTTGATGGTTTCTCTTTCTTCCTCCTCAGCAACAGGTTCTTGATCAGTCTCCTCAAATATCCCGATGTGATCTTCTCTGTTGGAGGTCCCAAACGCAGTCAAGTGACATCTATTAGCTACCTCTGTGACCTTAGCTCAGAAGTGTGGGCAGGACATCACTGCGTCTTAGATCCTGCTGCCTGCTGCTTGCATCCCTAACCGCAGGCTCTAAGGAGGGATACAACCCATTTGTGATGTTGGCTGAGTTCAGCTTCTCATGGTTCTGGGACTGAGGTCACCATTTCCGTGCTGCTAGCTAGCAGGGCCTCTTGCAATAGACACCCCCCCCTCCCTTCACCATCCATCTCAAACTTCCTATCTAATATGCCAGAAATTACTCTGTCTCCTTCAAGGGCTGACTGATCGGGTGGTTTTAGGACCTTAATTAAGCCCTAAATGTCCTCACTGTAAGGCTAGAAAAGATGGCTCAATGGGTGAAGGCACCCGCCGTCAAGCCTGGTGACCTGAGTCCATTCCTAAAGATCCACTCGGTAAAAGGAAAGAGCCAACTTCTGAAAGCTGTCCCCTGAGAGCCACACCCACACCATGGCCGTGTGGGCACCCAACCCCATATACAAAGTAAACAAAATGTACTTTCAAAACTTTTTTTTGGTCATTGTTGTTGTTGTTGTTCTTAGAGACAGGGTTTCTCTTTGAAGCCCTGGCTGTCCTGGACTCATTTTATGGACCAGGCTAGACTCGAACCCCACAGCAATCTGCCTGCCTCTGCCTCTTGAGTGCTGGGATAAAAGGTGTATGCCACCATGACTTTTAAAAACATTTTTTTTTTTTTTTTGGTTTTTCGAGACAGGGTTTCTCTGTGTAGCCCTGGCTGTCCTGGAACTCACTTTGTAGACCAGGCTGGCCTCGAACTCAGAAATCCGCCTGCCTCTGCCTCCCGAGTGCTGGGATTAAAGGCGTGCGCCACCACGCCCAGCTCTAAAAACATTTTTTAAAAAGTCTTATTCTAGCAGGTAAGTGGGCGATAGACTGAAGACTGGGAGACGACTCAGAAGCAGTGGGAGAGCAATCAATCCTGGAGCCTGTTTTAGAATCCTGCCTGCTCCCATCCCAGACCACACGCCTGTCCCTCACCTGCCCTACTCCCAAGCTCACAGCATCTATGCTGTGTCTGTCACACAGTCTGTTCCCCACACAGCAGGAGGGGTCTTCTAAGCATGTGAAGCAGGGGCTTGGTGTCTAGCTCCTTCGGTAGAGCGGTAGAGCGCTTGTCTTGCATATCTGAGGCCCTGGGTTCAGTTGCTGGCACAGAAGAAAACAGGGCCCGGTGGCTCCTGTCTGTAATTTCAGCACCCAGAGGTGGAGGCAGGAGGACCAAAAATCCAAAGCTGTCTTTGGCTAATAGCAAATTCAAAGCCAACCTGGGCTATATGAGACCCAGTCTGACCTGGGGCTGCTGTGGTGCTGTAAGATAGCTCCACAGGAAAAGGCACTTGCTGCCAAATGTGGTGACCTGAGCTCAATCCCTGGAACCCACATGGTGGAAGGAAATAACTGACTCCAGCAAATTATCCTCTGACCTTCATATGTATGCCATGTATGAGTCTGTACAATCACACACACAATCACATACACACACACACACACACACACAATCACACACACACACACACACACACAATCACACACACACAATCACACACACAATCACACAATCACACACACACAAGTAAGCAAAGGTCATTTTAAAAAAGAGTAAAACGATGGTTGTGGTAGTGGAGCCTTTAATCCCAGCACTAAGATGGAAGAGGCAGACAGATCTCTGTGAGTTCAAGGCCAGCCTAGCCTACACAGCAAGTTCCAGTTTATATAGTGAGACCCCTGAAAAATAAAATAATAAACTAAAAAGGAAGGAAGGAAGGAAGAAAGACAAAAAAAGATGAAACAAATTGAATCACTGCCTTATCTCAAATGTCTAAGAATCTGGATTTCTCATTTCACAACTACATTGCAGGTAGACTCCCAGTCCTTTCTGAGGCTCTAGAAAGCCTGGCTTCTCTGGCCTTTTCCATAAGATTCAGAAAAGTGCCCGCCCAGCACCTCCTAGGCAACCTCAGAGTCCAAACCTTTAGGCTGTGTTGTCTCTTCTGAAGCCACCACTGCGCAGACACTTTTCTTAGTTCTCTAGTCTTCCCATATGGCAGCAGAGCCACGCTTTACCCTGCACACTGCAGCCGCAGTGACCCTTCAAACGCACATGCTGGCCACAACCCTCCCTGCTTTGAAACCACTAGTGTGTTCTCACGTCCCCAGCACACTCCAGACTCCTCTGCCCAGCACTGAAGGCCCCACCACTTGTGAGCAGACCAGCGAGCTTCTGGAAGTGAGATGAGGGCTACTGTGGGATGCTGGGAGATTATACCAGATGCAGAGGAATGGCATTAGGTAACATGACACACCCCTCCCCTCCGAGTCTGCCTCTGTCATGATCTTCCCTCTGAAAACTTCGAGGAAAAAAATTCTCCATTGGGTGAGATGTCTTTAACACTTTTGTGACCTGTCAGTCACCTGTCTCACACTTTACTTTTGAGAGGACATTTTGCTATGTTGCCCAGGCTTGCTGAAAAGTTGTGGGCTTAAGTCATCCTCCTGCCTCAGCCTTCTGAATAGCTGGAACTAGAGACAGGCATACAGCACTGCACTCTGCTTTACTTTTCCAAACAGAGAAGGAAGGGAAGGAAGAAGGAAGGGAGGGAGGGAGGGAGGGAGGGAGGAAGGAAGGAAGGAAGGAAGGAAGGAAGGAAGGAAGGAAGGAAGGAAGGAAGGGGAGAGAGGGAAGGCGGGAGGGAGGGAGGAGGGAAGGAAGGAGGAAGGAGGAACAGTTAGAGATGCTGGTATGGTAATACACCTCTATAATGCCAGCACTTGGAATTCTGAGGCAAGGAGATTAAGAGTTCAAGGCTAGCTCAGACTCTTAATCTTCATTCAGGAGACAGTGCCTTGAAACCTAACCAAACCAAGCCAAGCAAACATACAAAAAGAAAAAGAAACGAAAGCCAAACTTTTCCTAGCCATTTCTGTCTGGCTACAGCTTAAAATTAATCTTCGTTCCACTTTAATTTTGCAGTCATTCCCTGTTTACAGCTTTCCTATTGATGTTAGCATCTCTGAGTCTGAAGGGACTATTTATGAACCGATTGAAGAGAAGAGGAGGTTTGGGGATGGAGAAGGTCCAGGTGGCCTGTGCTGGGCAGGGCTGGGAGTGCTGACCTCTTCCCTTCTGTGTTCTTCTGTGGCTTCTCTGACTTCAACTCCACCTCAAGTGTACTTTCCCCTGCCTTGTTCCTGCCTCTGAATCATTTTCCTTCGAAGGACACTCCCCTCCCCGGATATCTGCAATCCCCCTTCCTTCGACCTCACGGCCTGCCTTGTCTCTTCAGAGTGAGCTATGCATTGCTCTTCCCTGTACATGTAAGCAGATGAGCTCTGGGAGAGAGGGAGGCTTCTCTGTAATCCCAGAATGCCTCACGCTGGGTCTTGGCCTGGTGACCTTTGTCACCATCCGGTATTCTCCCGACTGTGCCCACTGCACAATGACTGAGTCGTCCACAGCCCCTCAGTGTGCTCCTGGTGGCCTCTGGAGTCAGACAATGGACACCCGATCAGCTGTCACACCAGTGAAGGACCTTTGGCAAGTCCCTAAACCTCTCCCCTCACTTATATGACAGAACAATAATTGCCCCAGAGACTGGTGGGATTTCATTATGTCCAGCAAGCTAGGCAAAGAGGAAGCACCAAGGTTCATTGTACTTAACACTGTGACTCCCCTCCATCATCAAACAGCTGCAAGGGATTCTGGGACCATGGTCCCTTAGACCTCAGCTTGGACTTTACATAGGGTACACAGACTGGGTAAATATCAATCAAAGGTGATCTGGGCTTCAAAACCGAAGAAGGTGGCAATCTCATCATTTGGAGTGGCAGGTCCTTCCTGCTACCTGAGACTCTGAAAGCTTCCTGTCAGCTGTCCTTTGTGTTTCTTGTGGTCCTACTGTGAGCACTGGAGCCCTGCTGGGATAAGAAGCTCGGGTTCCTAGCCAGCTCTTGGATGCCTCAGTTTTCTTAACTTTCATTTCACCCTCTCTAAATGAGGGCAGAGCTGTTAGTCATCTTGGCTCAGGTTCTTTACTAGCTGAAATGGGGACCGCACTCAAGGCTCTGATGGCCTGCACTGAGCCTGGAGGGCAAAGAGCAGGTGAGGTGGAGGAGCCAAGGTCGGGGAATTTATGGCAGTCCGAGGTTTATGGTTTTGATATGGACTTATTAAGCACAATTTAGGGCCGAATGTTCTCCTCCAGCCCCCACCCCCACAGCCCTGTTGGCGGGAGTGGAGACAGGGCTTATTGCAACATTATGAAAACATTTCCTGGTGCTCACCGGCTGAGGGAACGGACAGGGAGGCAGGAGTGGCCCCAGGGCCCAGGAAGGGACAGTTAATGGGTGCTCTTGAAGACAGAAAATGGACTGGTTAGTCTCTCCTCTAGAGACCTGTGTGAGACCAGTATCCCTCACAACATTTTTCCTACCTTACAGCTGGGGCTCACAGAGGTGGAGTGACTGGCCGTACACTGTGCTTGAATCACAAACTAGAATGGTTGTGAACCCCTTAGGAGGGCTACAAGTGTCACTGTAGCTGGGTGTCCCAAAGTCCCATCATCCCTGGATGCCCTGGGGTGCTGGGCTAATGAGCTTTCCATGAGAATCAATCCAGATTTGTCCCCTTGGTCAGTATTGATGGGAGAGATGCCCCCCTCTGTTGTAAGACCGCTAACACGGTGTTAGGAAAACATCTGGGAAGAGAAGTTGACATCTCACTTTCACATGCTGGCTTCAGCACACCCATGATAATGTGTGGACGTGACCTGCAGTGGCAAGCCATTGGGCCAGCTCCCTGAAGGGAAAGGATCACTAGAGCTTCATACATGTAACTGGATTATTTTTGCTCTTATGACATCCTGGTGCCCATGTTTCTGAGAGGTTGAGGTGGCCCAAGAAAGAGCTCCATCTTTGAACCTCTGTCTATTCTTTAAAATCTTTCTGTCACACTCTCCCTCATTACTTCCCTCTTAGGTGGGAGGAACCACTTTCACTGTCCCCTGATGCTTAAGAGTCAAGAAGCCAGGGTTGGGGGCTGGGGAAATGGATCTGTTGGTAAAGTGCTTATCTTACAAGCACAGGGAGCCAAGCTCAATTTCAAGAAGCCATGGATAAAAGTTAGGTGTGGAATCACATGTTTTTAAAATCTTTATTTATTCAATATGCAGGGATGTGTTCCCTACATGCGTGCTTCTGCCACCCCACCTTTGTGTCTGGTACCTTTGGAGGCTAGAAGAGGGAGTCAGATTCCCTGGACCTGGAGCTACGGATGGTTATGAGCCACCACGTGGGTGCGGGGAATTGAACCCTGGTCCTCTGGAAGAGCAGTCAGTGCTCTTCCCTGGTGGCCAATAGCAGCCTAATCAGTGAACTCCATGCCAGCGAGAGACCTTGTCTCTCTCCTTGTCTCCAGAAACAAGATGGGTGATGTCCTTGAAACAACACATGAAGTCATTCTCTGTCCTCCCTGGGCATAAGCACACACATGCATATACATATGCAGCCTTCTACATGTGAACACACACACACATGCACACACACACATGCACACACACACACTTAAACACATGAGGTGGGTATGGGGTGGAGGATTGGATTTCTATCTCTGACTCTCACAGAAAAATCACCTTTCTGAGCCACAGTTTCCCCATCTACATGATGAGAGAGTATCCTTAAAGGTTAACCTCTTGTTAGAAAGGGTTATTAAAAGGAAGGATTCGTGTCCACCACTAGTGCCCCAGGCTGTCCTATTTCTACCACTACGTGGAAAAAGGCACACCAGTAGAAGGACTTAGAAAACATAAGTACCATTTATTTTGTTTGATAAATTTTTGCTAACACACAGGAGTAAGGATTGTTTTTGAGGGTTTTTCTCTTTTTAACCCCTTGGGCAGTGATGGTGGGGACTTGGGGATCAGTGTAGGGCCCTGCGATATTTGCACAACCACGGGAAGGTGCAGATTGATCTGATGGGACACAGCCTACTTCTGAATGTTTGGTGTGAAGGTCATGATTAGAATCTACCAGGGTCGGTCATAGAGAGGTCTAGCAAAGGCAAGCGGCATGGTTATCACAAGAAAAGGAGGACGTCTGCTTCTGACCCTCTCCTGTCTACTCTCAGGGGAGCCTCCTGAACCCTGAAAGGTTCTGAGAACTCCATGAAGAAAAGAGGCTGCTCTTGGTGGAAAACGGTGGCACCCAGCCCTGTGGCACCCAGCCCTGTGGCACCCAGCCCTGTGGCACCCAGCTCTGTGGCACCCAGCCCTGTGGCACCCAGCCCTGTGGCACCCAGCTCTGCCCACCACCAGTTTGGACTTAGTCCCATCATATCGTGTACTAGAAACAAAACTCAGAAGAAAAAAAAACCTGCAACATAGTATCCTCAGCTTATAATCAGAAGAGTAAACGTTCCTTTATTTCATGTTTCCTGTACTGTAATAAATTTGTTAATGTGGAATGGGTTTCTCCTTCAGAAAGGACTGATTGGGACAATGGCTGACCCCTGCCCCAGAAGACTGCTACCACTGAAGGCCAACATTACCTACTCCTCTCATGATGCCACTGGGGATGGAGGGACAAAGAGTGGGAAAGACAGGGACCAGAAGGAATTCAGCTGTCCTGCCTTCATGCAGGGCAGGCTGAACGATCTGGCTGGGGTCTCTGGGGGCACTGGAGTGAGAGTGACCAAGGATGGCTTGAGGGCTCTGAGCACGGAAAAACTGTTCCTGACACTCGGGACTTGGCTTGAGAAGCTAACTCAATCTGCCCTGACAGTCCTGGCCGGTGGGGCTTCTTTTTCTTTAAGCAGCTGGCTCCATTACTCCTCCACACCTCATTCAGAGGACCTGTTATTAAGGCTGGAATTCCTGGACACTGGGGTGCTAGCCCCACCCACTCAGAAGGATCAGCCTTGATAGACCATAACTATCCAGTCTCACAGCCCATTCCTTCCACTTAACACACTTCCAGCCCAGGGGACATTCCTCTTGTTCCCATTGGTCAGTGGCACTTTGCAGGGGCTTCGCAAAGCCACCAAGAGTCAGCCAGGGGCGGAGCACTGACTGCTGGGGATGAGTAGCTCCCAGAATGCACCTTGACTGTAGCTCCTCAGGCAAGCCTGAAACCCAGGCTTTCTTGTCCTTCTCCTGCCCCTCACCCAAACTCCTCAGCCTTGACCGCCAGACTAGACTGGTACCTCTTCCAGCAACCATTCCCTGTTGCTCCTCACCCATACTTGGGTAGATCAGTAGAAAAAAAGGACCGGGGTCATGAATCAACTTTACTATTATCAGTAAAGGGGATTCTTGACTTCCAGTGGACTTTAAAACGGTCTCTGCTGGCCAGTTCTGGAGAGAGCAAGCCTCTGGGTTTGTCACTGGTAAAGGATGAGGAACCCTCTGGATTCCGTGCCAGGGGAGACAAGTGCTTCCTGTGAGGCAGTTAAGTTCCTCTACTTTTATCTTCCTTGACAGTGTCTGGGTGACATGGAAGGTTCTATGAGATGGTGACTGTCTAATGCCTTATGACATCATCTGGAAGTATGGAGGAGCTTGGCAGGCCCCGGGAGGACTTGGATCCATCCCTTTATCTCATCCCTATGTTCCAGTTCGGCCTCCTCATATCCTATCTCTGCAGGATACTGTATTCATCTTCTGACAGCCCCACACCGCAGCTACCCCTGACCACAGTTTGTCAGTCAATAGTCCTAGTGTATGCCCTGTCACAACTCCACAGGAACTGATTTCTTCATTGTCCCCCCTCCCATACAATTTTACCTACCTATGGGCCTTTGTCCAGGCTGTTCTCCAATAAACTGGTCTGCGTTACCTGCTCTGCTAGCCAGAAGCCTACCTTCCCTGTCAAGGGATAGATGCAAAGCTCGCCTCTTTCGAGATGCTTTCCCAATGACGGCCACCCACTCTCCACATTCTGTTGTCATTGACACCCTTGGGTGGTTCTCTACTGTAGAAAGCCATTGGACTTATCACTCCAAAGTTATAGCCTAGTGCTGGAGGCAGGAGTTGTAGTGATGTTGGCAGAGGAGGGATGGTGACTCCTACCCTCTGCCTCACCCAGGTCAGTGCTTACAGAAGGCTCTCAGAATGAGTGGAGAAATGGTTACCACAGCTTCCTCAGCCTCCAGAGAGATGGCTTTAGAGAAATCAGATGGCGGAGGAAGGTATAAAGGACGGTAGCGGGTCACCTGAGGTTGGCACAGCAGGAGAGGAGTACTATAAGGCAAGCTGACCTAACCTCAGAAAGTTTGTTTCCAGGCCCCCTGACCAGCACCAGGAAGGAAGAGGCCCCCACTGGGAGAGAAGGGAGTTGATTTTAAAACAAGGTCCTGCAACATCTGCAGACAGTCGTCCTTCAGGGGTGAAGAGGTCGAGGGAAGAAGATACGGAGGAAGATGAAGACGGTGGCTTCAACTTGAGAGGAGTCCAGGCAGTGGAAGACAGTCCTCACCGGGTCTCCTCAAGCAAAGCCCCACTCTCCAGATGTGGGGTCAGGGGTGGCAACGCATGCAGCCCTCAGCACACGGTTTTGGGGTCTCACACCCTTTCCGTAGCTGCTCTGGGATTGGTCCCTCTTGTCACATCTTCTTAGCCATGGCTAAGTTACACCCAGGCACTCTTCTGAGGGTATGAGCCAGAAGAACCCCTGACCCCCAGTGGCTTGCTAGATGGCTTCTTGCTTGGTGATCGTTGGCTGGGGAATGGCAGAGGGAGGCTTGACGATGGTGGTGATGGCTCCTGGCAGGAGCTTGTAGGATTCAGATCCCGAGCCACTTGGTGGTGATGGCTGTGGAGTCTCAGGGGTGGCTGAAGGGAGAAAGAAATAAAAGTTACAAAACAAAACAAAACACAATCCAGCCATTGTGGGAATAACCCAAGAGCCCAGGGTAAGCTCTTCCATCTGCTGAGATAATTCCATAACATAAGATGGTGAATCCAATCCCTAAGGTGGTTATGGATCAAACTTCTAGGAGTCCCAGACTCTAAGATCTATATTTCATGAGGCCCTACTGACATTTGGTCACCATTAAACATGGAAACTCATACTGCTTTTCCCAGACCAGGGTCCAGGTGTGACTGTTCCCCAAAGCAGTAATACATGTGGTAAAATTATCATGCCTTGGTAGAAAGGATAGCAACTGAGGCTCAGAGATAACAGGGCCTGGCACATTTCTTCAATATTTAGCAGAAGAGTGACGCCAAGGCAAAGGCCTCTCATCACAGGTTGGGTGAGTAATTTCCATCCAACTGGATGCTTTCATTTGGTAGACAGCTTTCCCACAGCCAAACTCAATGAAATCCCTTTTACCCCGGGGGGGGGGGGGGCGCACCTCATCTCACTGATGATCCTGATCTTTGAAGAGCTAAGTTCTACTTCATTGTCAGTCTCCTCTAACTACCCGAAGGATGACCTTATCCATCTGGCCAGTCCTACTTCAATGAACACTTTCACCTAATAGATGGAATTCTCAGCCAACAGATATTTCCCCAGTGGTCCCTCACCGGGTGGATTGCCTCATACAATAGACATCGTCAATCACCTCACTGAAGACACAGCCACGCTGAATAAACAGCTCTAACCATCAACAACCAGATCCCTTCACGTCCCTACTCAGAAACACAGAGAACTATGTTCCTGGTTCCCCCTTCGAGGTGCGATCTTCTCCTGCCTTCTTTCTTAGCCTCCCCCCTTACCCGTGGTAGGGTAGACCCCAGGCTGCCCACCTGCCTGCCCCCTGGGTCGGGGCCACTCACACATCTGTCCATTGTTGAGGTGAGAGGGCATTGTGTTAGCAACTATGACGTTAGTGCCCATGTGTTCTTGCATCAGGTGAGGGTGCAGGGGGTGGTGGGCATGGGGTGCGTCACTGGCAGACCCTGTAGACAAAGAGGAGGGCGTTAGTCAGGATCAGAAGTCTGGGAAGAGGACCACAGCCTTGAAGCACCATTTCCCCCAATGTGGCAGTCAGCCTGCTCACCAAGACCGACAGTGCCGCTCGGGCGGGCGCTTACTCCTAGGTTAGTAATGCAAAAATAACCAGGCTAGTCCATGGGCTTCAAGACTCAAACAAAAGCAGGCACTTCTAAGTGTGAGCACAAAGAGTGGTGTCTTTAGTTGTATATATAGTAAGAAGATCATTAACCGCTGGGTCTCTCTCACCTGTGGGTACAGGCTTAAAGCACTTTCTATTCTGTACATAATTTTAATCCTCCTGTTAGTTCTGGAGAGGGGACACTGTTCTCATCCATTCTACAGATGGGACAGCAGTACCTGGGGAGGTTATCTCATCCTGACAGCCATGACAACTGACTCACAACAATCATAGGGGGTCATTGTGAGAAGGAGGCAGGTTGCTGCCTGACAGCGGGTCTCACTGTGGGAGACATTTGACAATTTCGGGAGATAATTTTTATTGTGATTCCTGGAGAAATTCTATTCGTATCTAGCAGGCAGAGGACAGACATGCAGCTAAGCAACATCCGGGACATCTTCCCTCAAAAAAGGAGTCACACCTCTCCCAAATAACCAACGCTGCTGAGGCAGACAGCCTTGGCTTCCACCTTGGGGTCACTATACCACCCCAACACTGCCCTAGCCTCCAGTTCCGGCTTCTGCTCACTGTCGCCCACCCGGAAAGAGCTCTTCAGACTTATTTAGGGGTTAGAACTGACCCCTGCTTTTCTTTAAGGGGTGCTGTCTTTAGTCTTCCTTTAGTTCAGCTGAGACTCCTGGTCTGTGGCTAAGGCCCTCGGCTCGCAGCCAACCTCAGCTCCCTCCGTCCAGCTCCCCTTCGTAGGGAACATTATTAGGGGTTTGTCTGTCATGTCTCCGATTCGTCACTTTCCCATTCACCCATCGCTTACTCCGTGACTCCCTCCCAGTCTTGATAACTCAGCTTGGATTTCTAATGCTCTTGCTGTGTCAGTCCAAAACGGACCCGAATTATCTGACCAGCACCCTAGACCACCCAGATTTAAGTATTTCCTCATTGTCAGTGAATAATCCTGCCATTGTCTCCACCCCTCAAAGCACATGCACAGCCTTGACCCTCTACTTTTTCTCTCTGCCACTGCCCGCTTCAGCATCTGCTACATCCAGACAGTCTCTCTTTCTCTGCCTGCTCTGTTCCTACAGTCCAAGCCACCATAATCTCAGACAATGGGCTAGAATAATATTCCTGGTGGTATTCTCGTCCCTTGCTCCACGAAATTCATTATTGACCCCTAAGTTAGTCCAGCTTACTTAAAGCTTTAGTTTAATTTTCAGTCTCTGCAAAAGTTGCAAAGAGAATAAAATACAATTTCCTCCTGTCCCTCCCTCCCTCCCTCCCTCCCTCCTTCCCTTCCCTTCTATCATTCTTTTCTTCTGGAGTCTCCTTATATTTCCCAGGCTGTCTCACAAACTCATGATCCTCCTGCCTCAGCTTCTCTGTTGCTGAGGGTTTGCTCCTAGATAAAAAACTCAATGTTTTTTTGACCCTGGCCCATCAAGCCTTGTTTAGGACTTGGTTTCTTTTCTTCTTCTTCTTCTTCTTCTTCTTCTTTTTTTTTTTTTTTTTTGGTTTTTCGAGACAGGGTTTCACTGTGTAGTCCTGGCTGTCCTGGAACTCACTTTGTAGACCAGGCTGGCCTGGAACTCAGAAATCCGCCTAGGACTTGGTTTCTAGTGACTTTCCACCTGCATCTCCTCCAGCTATCACGACTCACACATAAATGCCCCTCCCTTACTTCAGAGCCTGGAAAAAAATAACTTGTACTTAGAATGTTTTCCAATATTTTAAAATAAAGTATTTTTTTACCACTTTGGGGGGGCATCTCTTAGTTGATTCATCTAATGGCCCCTGTGTGACCTGTCTATTTCCTAATTTTTAAAAATTATCTACTTATTTATTGTCTATTTCCATGACATCCTCTCCCACCTTACAGCAGAGACTGGCTGACTCATTTTAGACCTAACCTCAGCGTCTGAACAAATGGACCTCCTTCCTTCTCTCCAGGTTTTTTTCCCCTGATGAGAAACCAAGGTCCAACAGACGGGGAAGATTGTCCAAGACTCCCATTGAGGAAGCAACAGGGTTCAGAAGCCATCGAGCTCAGATGCAGCTGAAGTCTGTGTCCCAAAGAGACACAGCACTACAGATCTCCAAAGAGCATCTCCCCAATGTTACAGACCTCCGAGCAGCATCTCCTGCAGCAGGTTGTCAATCTTGGCCATGCCGAAGAGCTTGATGAACTGGATCTGCTCGATCATCTGCCAGGTGATGCTCTGCAGGGTGGGCAGCAGGAGGAGCAGCTCTCCAAAGCGGCCCCGAGAGTCGTACTGCCTGTCGTTGATGTAATCCTCCAGGCTCACCTGCACCTGCGACCGCAGCCGCTTGATCTTGCCCGGGTCACTCAGCCCCTTGGCATCTGCAATGGGAGGGGTGGTCAGGGAAGACCAAATGACTTCTAACCTGGAGGCCCAAATTGGATGGCTTATTGATCTTGGAACACAGGGAGCTTCAACCAGAGCTGGGACAAGAATTCAGGGTCCTCAATAGCCAGCTTACTCTAGAACAAAGAGTGGCTGTCTGGAACCAGGCAGCGAAAGATGCAAAGCCCAGGATAGCATCTTATAATCTCATTTCTCTTTTGAATATTTTTTATTGCTGTGCTAGGGATCAAACCCAGCACCTTGCACACACTAGACGAGAGCTCAGCTATGCAGACCCCCAGCTTCTTGCACACACTAGATGAGAGCTCAGCTATGCAGACCCCCAGCTTCTTGTCTTGGACAAAGGGAATAAGGAAGACTTGGGTAACTCATGCAACCAGCTGCTGGAAGAGCCATGATGTGAACTCGGGGCTCCTGGCCCACAGATTAGGTCCCACCATCTAGACCCTGCATTTGGCACATCAAGAGATTCCCCCTCTCCTGCCTGCTGCCACCTGTCACCTGGGGACTCAGCTGAGGGTTCAGCTCCTCCAGCAGAGACACCCCACTTACACTAAGCACCCCTTTTTCATGCAGTCCCTTATCTTTTATGGAGTGCCTGTTCTGTACCAGCCTCACCTAGGCCCCTGCCCTCAGCCAAGCTGCCATCTCTGCCTTAGGACCAGCGATGTCACACTTGTTGCTGAGCAATGGCTACCTGCTCAGCCCCAAGATTTGCACTGCAGGACAAGAACTAGACCCTTACTCTCTGGGGAATGGGGAGTTGCAAGTGGAAAGCAAAACTATGAATTGGAAAGACACGTATCAATTAACAGCCTGAAGTTCAAGTCCATGTTCTGCTAGTTCCTAGTTGTGTGGCCTTGCTTGAATTAGTCTCTTTGCACCTTCATTTTCACCTTGTTAGAAAATGGAGTGACGATGGCTCCTATCTCACAGGTAACATGTTAAGATAATCTGCATGAGATGTTTGCACCTGGGAGCCCTCAATAAATGGCAGTCATTTTCCTCTTGGCTGCTTTTATTGCTAGAGGCCATCTCTGTGAAATCAGGGGCCAGCACCAAGGACAGCGCCTCGCGCCCAACAGGTCCACACTGCGGCAGGTAAAATAAGCACCAGCCAGCCTCAGATACCAAGAAACAAAAGCAGGCAATGCACAAATTCGACTACAGACATCCCTGTGCAAACTCAGGGATGAGAGTCAGAACAGTCAACAGGGAGAGGACAGAGAAAGCCATAAAGGAGAGGATCCAGCAAGTGAAGAGCTGAAGATGCTGACCATAGCTGACTGGACGAGAATAGCACTGAAAACTTCAGGGTTAGTCAACAGAGATGGAAAAGCCACAATAATGGTGCCCTGAAAGGATGGGAGAAAGAATGCTCAGGATGGTGGACAAGAAGGAAGATGGGAAAAATAAAAGCCAGGCCTTTGTAGTCAGTGTCCTGCGAAGTCCTTCCTCCCTGGGAACCCTGGTCTGCCTCATCTACTCAGTGTGGCCGATGGGATGGAAGGTACTTCTGGTTGTCATGACAACCTGAGAGGCTGTGAGTCCAACAGGAGTGAGATGGCAGGTCTGAGGGTGTATAGGTCATGTTAGGAGGTGTGGATGATACCTGGATCAAAGAAGATGATGGCTTTGAGGCAGGCATATTCATTGTCGTCAATCTGCAGCTCTTGGAAGGGCAGGACCAGCTCATCGAGGATGCGGATGGACACACGGCTCATCTCCGCTAGCTCTGGACAGTGCCGAGGGACGATGTAGTCATTGCCTGAATGGATTAAGGGGAGAGGATGAGATTATCACCTTGGTTGACCCCTATCCCCCTGGTTACGTTTGCAATTAAGAGCGTGCCAGGCACTCCTGAGGAGGGAGCTGCTAGGCCAGTGTGTCCATTTTACAGATCATAAATCTGAGGCAAATGTGAGGAAGGTGAGTGCCTAGAGTCCTGGATGAGCTGAGAACTTGGCTTTCTCAGAGGCCTTTCATATATCCCTCAAGCTCCTTTCACCTGAATGACTCAAGATGAAGGAAACAACGCCAAGGCCTGCTTAGGAGTCATTAAGGCGTCAAGGTCAAGGGTCAGATTCTAGAATGGAGCCACCTCATCTGAATGGCTCTGTCACTTAGCTGGACATGTTTAGCTGACATATCTGATTTGTTTGTCCCTCAGTGTCCTTACTTATAAAAATAAGAATATCTAATGGTATCTGGGGGTGGAGTATTGAAACATCTGTCTGGCCGTTTGCATAGCCCATGGCGTTACAGATTAGAAGTATGTCCTGAAGGCTCAGGCGACATGAGCTGGGAGGAGGTACCATTCCTGGCCGCCTTTTGTTTCAACTCCTGAAAGAACTTTGAAATGCACTCTAGATTCGGGGGACAGCGGACTGCTCTCTAACTCGAAGGCTAGGAGAAACCCTCCCTTGCACCTCTATTTCCTACATCAGAAATTGGGGAACCATCTGAGAGCTGAGTTCTGGAATCTTGTACTTTGGTCAAGTCTAAGAACAGGGCTGGGTTACACTCATTTTAATTTTGCTGTAGTGGTGTGGGTGGCCATGTGCTCTGCCACTGAGCTACACCTCCAGGCCTCCCTTGCACATGTTCTTAAATTGCTTTTTATTTATTTATTTTGGGGGGAGTAGTCTGTGTGTCACCATGTGCTCTCAGAGGTCAGTGCACAATCTCAGGTGTTGGTTCTCCCTTCCCACCATGGGGGTCCCGAGGCTTGAATTCGGGCATAAATTTTGGCAAGAGGACTTTCCTCCGGAGCCATCTCACCAGCCCAGGGTACTACTAGTGTGCTCTCAACTGATAGTTACTAGATTTTTAAAAGTCACTTGTTTATTTTAGTTAAGGATAATAAGGTTATGTTATGTTTCTCAGGCATAAACTCCCTATTTAGTCCACTTTCAGGCATGTCTTGACCTTGCAAACCTCCTGCCTCAGCTTCCTTAGTGGTGGGGATTACCAACTTACAATAGTATATCCAGTTGGGGATGGTTTTGATCTGCCTGCCTGGTCCTTATGTGTTACTATGGAGATACTCTTCCCTCATGGGTGCACCAGGCCAGCTTCCACTTCTCAAGCTCTGGCTGGGAAGGGATGGGCAGCCTCCTCACCTAGGAGCAGCACGTCCTTAAACACCATGGACCTCTTGGTGGCTCCAAGCAGCAGATGCTCACCAGCATGGGCCCTGAGCAGTGCCACCTGTAAGAAAGAAAGCGTCAAGCCTAGCATCTGTGTCCCAGGCAGGCTGCTCAGAGTCAAGTCAGTAGCCTTGGCAAGCCAGCTCAGTGTTCCCTCTGACCTACTTACCTCAGCTCTGAAGAGCACATCATAAAACCTCTGCCTTCCTCTCATGACTCATGGAACAAGAAGAATAGAGAGGATTCTACAGGGACCGGGAAGGTGGGGCCATGCGCTGTCCAAAGAAGGGGACCTCCTCTTTGCTCTGCTCTGTGTGTCTCTATCTTTGAGCAAGAGGCTGTTTCCTGGCTTCATCAGGGTGTAGCCACTCCTGATGAGGCGTGCATGCCTCAGACCAGAGTCCCCAAAGACCCTCAACTTGTCCCAGATATTTTCGAGCTGTGGGTTCCAAGTTCCTACCAGTGTACCAGCTTCAGGGAACTGTGAAGGGTGCTTTAGGGAAACTCATAGTCTTGGACTCAACCGTCAGTGGCTCTGACTCTGGTGTATGAGCTGGACCTGGGATACGCAAGCGACAAGCTTCCCAGTTGGTTCCAGAGCTCCGCTGAGTTGAGGAAGTCACCAGTGCTAAAGATGTCCACAGAGCCTGGACTCCTGTCACCTGTAAGATTCTGTGATACTCAGAATTTACACGAGCTTCCAAAACATGCTCACGCCAAGTGCAAGATTGCCAGGTGATCTATTACCAGGCTCTATCTTTGCATGACAGTGAGTAGAGACTAAAGTTTGAGGTCAGTCTAGCCGCCTTTCAGGACATCGCCTGTGCGTTAGAGCCATTGGCCTTAGTGCTTGTGTGATAACCAGAGAATAGCAACAGGGTGTGTGCTCCGTAGGAGGTCACAGGTAGCAAGGCATGCTGGGAGGGTCAAGTGCTTCTGTGTGCTCTTTTAAAAAGATGTGTGTGTGTGAGTTGTGTGTGTGTGTGTGTGTGTGTGTATGTAGGTCAGAGAACAATGATTCTCGCTGTCCACCTTGTGAGCCCTGGGAATCAACCTTGGCAGAAATCACCTTCCCAGTTGAACGATCTCATCATTCCTCCTAGACACTCTATTAGACAGTGTGGGGACACAACGGTCTCTGAGCTCATAGAACTGTCAGGCTGAGAGAGCGAGAAGAGAATGATAAACTTGGAATTGGGGCCGGGGCATGCTGCAATGGGAAGAAGGGGGAAAGGTGGAGAAAAAGAGAGGGAGGGAGAGAGGAAGGGAGGGAGGGAGGGAGGGAGGGAGGGAGGGAGGGAGCTCAGAGCACAGAGACAGAAAGGCTGCATTGACGGGAGCTCAGCGTATGCCTCTCTAAAGCTGTGACTTGCTGTGCAGCCCAGAGGATCCTCAGAACACAGCAAACACACAGACCTTTATTGAAACAAGCGAAGTAACAAATGGGGGAAAGGAAAGGGTGACTGAGGCAGGGACGGGACGACTGAAGTAGCACCCTGACATCCTCACCAGATCCAGTTCCTCCTGAGCCCACTTGTTACAACCTCTTTCCACTCCACCATAGCTGGAGCCCACAAGAGGAACCAAAGATGAGGAGAGGGAAGGGAAAAGCTTGGTGGTGAGACTGTTTTCCAGGAACAATAGGAAGGGATACAAAAGACGCTAACCACTGAGAAACGCTGCCCTGTAGGCTATGTGTGCCATCAGCTGTGTGGCTCTCAGCTCGCAGAGCAGAGGACCAAGTCAAGTCTCAGGTGGCTAATGTGCTCTGAGCTTTAGGCCAGTCACTTTAGGCCTTGTCTAGTCAGAGCTGGCCTTCTAAATCCAGGAGATGGCTACCTAGTATAACAAGAAGATGGTCTCTAGAGCAATGGAAATGTGGATCCTTTGGAAGGCCGTGACCCCAAATCTCCCATGGGGGCCTCATCCACGCTAGGCAAGATGGGGTCCTTATGTCTCATGAGTAGGTTCGTTCCCAGGTCGGGCCCTCAGACATGGCAGCTTTGGGGTATGGGCAGGCAAGGGGGGCGTTAATGATTGGCCCGTGTTACTGGCCACCCATCACTGCCCTCAGAGAATGCTCTGAGCCCCAGCCAGGGAGGTTTGGGTGGGAAATAGAGGTTAACAATTGCTCAGCTTGGGGGTATCTTGTTGTCCTGCTAAGTTCCTGGGAAGGAACAGGGGGGTTTAAACATTAATTCAGGCTCTCCAGCAGAGGGACAGGGGCTAAGCATGAGGGGGAGTGGGAGGAGTCAGGGACAGCTTGGACACCATCTCTGGCTGTCAACTTTCCAAAGGAGAGCTGCATCCAGGATCCAGCCTCAGGAGTAGGCAGGGAGCAACCAAGGCAGTGTTGACCTAGAGGGCCCAAGCCTTTCTTATAGGTGTTTATAGGGGCTAGGGAGGTCTGGCTTCGGCATAGAGGAGCAATGGTAGGGCTGAGAGTCTTCCCTGAAGCTTCAAGAGACTGTATGCAGCCAGGCATGGTGGTGACACACACCTTAAATCTCAGCACTCAGGAGGCAGAGGCAGAGGCAGGCAGATCTCTGTGAGTTTAAGGATAGCCTGGTCTACAGAGTGAGTTCCAGAACAGCCAAGGCTACATAGTGAGACCTCATTACAAAACAACAATCCCCACCAAAACAAACAAACAAACAAACAAACAAACAAGAAACGAGAAAAGGCAACATCAGACTCATGTGCAAAGAGTGGGTGTTTTCAGTGTTGTGAAAGGCAATCCCTCTCTTTTCCTGAAGCAGCAAAGTTGTCTGTGGAGGCCAAGGGTGTGTGTGTGTGTGTGTGTGTGTGTGTGTGTGTGTGTGTGTAGCTAGAGCCATTGTATGAGGCATTTCAGAAACTTATCCATCCAGAGACTCACACGGCTCCCTATTTCCAGCTCTCCCCTCCATGGACTGGTTTTTCAATAGTCCATAGAGGGTGCTTCGAATATAAAATGCTGACTTAAACCATCTTGGGGGGGAAAGCACGGGACTTCACACTGGGGAGGACAGCGGAGGTCCTTCTGAAATGCTGCTGATCCGTCCGGACTTTCCAAACAAGAACAGCACTCAAGAGAGATAACTCCCACTTGACAGATAAGAACCCTGGACCTTGGAGAGAAGTAATTTGCCCCAAGTCACACTGGTCTTAAAATCAGAGCTTAAGCCAAATCTCCTGAGCCCCGGCGTCAGGTCCCTGTCAACACCTCCAGGAGAGCGAGCAGAGTGGTGTGGAGTCTGGACTTTGGAGCTTCCCTGGCTGGTCTTAATCCCAGTTATGTTGGTTGCTGACTGTGTGACCTTGAGTAATTTACTTAACCTCTCTGTGCCCCAGTTTCCCCACCTGGAAGATGGGACACATTTCTACTTCATAGTCCTTAGGGGGACTGAGTTAGTATTTGTAGAGTGACTTATGTAGTTCTGGGTACACGTGAGTGTTTCATTGAATAAAATCAAGCCAGCTCAAGGCTATGTCTTTGGGGGTCAGTTGGACCCTTCTGGCCCAGTGTCCACCACTGTTCCCTTACCTGGTCATCCAGAAGAAGTTCACAGAAGGCTGGGATGTACTTGGCCCACTCAACCAGGACCAGCAGCTGCTCCTTCATAGACTCACACACGTCAGTGATGTTGGCAATCTTCTTTGCTCGAATGTCGCCATTGATCCCAGAGATGGGAGAGGTGATCTGGGGGAGACAAGGAAATGCTGGGGGTGGTGGGTTTTCCCTGCACTTCCTGTCCCTTGCAGAGAGCACATACCCTAGGAGGTCTCCCTGTCTGGTGGCAGCTAGACTGTGTGCATTGCCAGGTCACTAGGAAGCTCTGGGCAAAGGGACAGGAAGCATCCATAAGCAGGGACCACTCTGGAGCATCGCCCACTGCCTGCCCTGCCCTATTTCTTCCAGTTCCTAAGTCCCAGGAATCCCTTGGCTGTAGAGGAGGAACAGGGCATCACCTTCATCTCATATATGAGGTCACCATGTGTAGGGAGCCATTCAGCCGCTCCTTAGAGACAGCATTGACCGACTCAGCTGTACTGGCATAAACAATTGGTGTTAGGCAGTGTCAGCTGTGGTTTGATCTTGTGCCGGAGCGAGAGCCACAGGGCAGCCCGAGATCACCTGGTGTCTGAGCTCGGTGATTGGCCAGGACAGGGTTTAAATAGGCTGCTTGCGGTGGGGCCATTTGCCATTTGCCATCATGCTCTGCTAAGCTGTAAGTGCATCAAGTTCCCGAGTAAACCGTTGGGGAAGAAACCTGTTTGTCTTGTGTCTTATCCCGCTGGACGGGGACAGCGCACGACAACCATGGCCCAGAGAGGCACCGTGACTTGCCTGAGGTCACACAGCCAGTGGTTGGCTGAGGCTACTTGCTACCTTGTTCCAATGGCTACTTCTATTTGGTAGGGCTATAATTGAGTCCTCTAGGAGATCAGTTGCTGTGGCCTTTGAACGTGGGCACTGGGATAAACTAGACAGTGCCCCTAGGATGCCAGACCTAGGTTTGAGGTTGATCTGTCACAAACCAGTGTGTGGCACAGGGTTCGGTTTTCCTTCTGTGGTACCTGGGGCCCTGATCATGTGGACCTCCAGGGTCTGGTTGGAGAAGACAGAAGTAGAAGAAGTGATTTCCCCTGGAAGGGAGCCCCAGTAGTAAAGAGGATTCCTTGGTACCTGCTGGGACAGGACCTCTGCCTGCAGGAGCGCGTTGATGGAGGGCAGGCTGCTGTCCTCGTAGCTTGACCTCCGTGTGCTGATCCGGTCCCGCTCATTTTGGACAGCTATGAGGAGGATGCAGAGAGAGGTAAGGAGGGATGCTGAGAGGAAGGAGGGGTCTCATGATCGTTAAGGAGTTGGGAGACATGAGAGGAGAGGGTTCAACCTGAGCTGGGGCCACCAGGGTGCTGCAGGTGGGTGTTTAATGTGTGTGTGTCTGTCTGTCTGTGTACACATGCATGTGTTTCAATAAACATGTACCATGGTTCACGTGTTATCAGGCCTGGTAGCCGATGCTATACGGAACCATTTTGCCTGTCACATGTAGGATCTTCTAACTCAGTTTGCAAAGATGGCAGACACAAAAATTTCCCTGGGCCCCACATACAATGAGAAGGCTGAGGAAATGACCAGCTATTGCTAGGGACAGGTTAGCGACAGCTCAATGGACAGATCACAGACTGAGGAGCACAAAGAGAATCTGCCACCATCCCAACCCACGATCTCTGCTTGCAAGCCCTTTTTTCTCTTCCCTTCCAAATAAGCAGACCTCATCCCCTGGTGATACAGAATGACCCTGAAGTGCCAGGCAGAAGTTCTAGGTGGGGACTTGGAGGCCCAGCTGTTTTGGTGGTCTGACTGATGGGAAGAATCCTGCTCCTTAGCCTGGGAGAATGAGAGGAAGCCATCTCTTCCCTGCCTCACCAGAATCCTGGAACCTATGGCCTTGTTTCACAGACCTCTGGCCCACCATCCACCCTTAGTGGAGTCAGTATGGGCCTAAGGTCCTCTGGCTGTCCCACTGGTCCCCTAGAGACTCAGGGCCTCACTATGGAAGGAAGAAGGAGGGAAGGTGGGGCCTCTGTCTCCCCATCTATCCGAGGCTTCTCCCATCAGCCTGCTCCTGCCTTGCCTTCTATCTTAGGGGCTGGTGGGCAGTGACTTCCTTGCACACAGACACAGACCGTCCTGGTTCACAGGGACTGCTGTGATGATCATCATGCAGAAGACCCTGACCTACCCCTGAAGGCTCCACTACTCTCCCTTGGGCTGGACCAGGCCCTTCTGGAGGTCCTGAGATCCAAGGCTCCTGGATTTATCTTTTGGGGGTGAGCTGCTCTTGGGATCCCCCTAAACACATCCAGGTCACATATTACATTCTGCCCAGTGTGTCTGTCTCATCATTCTTCACAGTCCTTAGGACTCCTCCCTGCCACCACGTCCCTGTCACTACATCCCTGTCACTCATTTGTTGCCCACACCTGCCTCTCCCTATATCTGGATATCCACATAGGCCACCCATGTGCTCAGGGCTGCCCAAGCCATTCCCGATGCCTGGAATCCGCTTTCCCCTCACCTTCAGAGGTTGGAGAAATGACTCAGTGGTTAAGAACGTGTTCTGCTTTTGTGGAAGACCTGAGTTCAGTTCCCAGAATTCCTATCAAGTGGTTCACAACTGCTCTGCTGGTGCCTGTACTCATGTATGTGTGAGTACAACTAAATATAAAGCAAATCTTTTTTTTTTTTTAATAAAAAACTGTCATCTTGCCGGGCAGTGGTGGTGCACGCCTTTAAACAACCCAGCACTCGGGAGGCAGAGGCAGGCGGATTTCTGAGTTCAAGACCAGCCTGGTCTACAGAGTGAGTTCCAGGACAGCCAGGGCTACACAGAGAAACCCTGTCTTGAAGAAACCAAACCAAACCAAACCAACGTCCCCCCCCCCTCCAAAAAAAAAACCCCTGTCACCTCAGGTGCTTTTGCAACCACCTCTGACACGGTATTGCGCCCCAGGTTCGGCCCTCTTTTCCCTATTTTAAACTTCCCCAAGGTATCAGTTATAGTACAACTTGGTGAACTCTTTGATACCTAGCTCCCAAGCTCCAAAAAGTCAGACCTTCCTCCCTCTTGTTCACTGACAATCTGACCTTCAGAGTACCCCGACACACAGTAGGTACACAGTAAATACTTGTAGAGTGACAGACGTCCCTGGATGAGGCAGTACATGACTTCAAGGCCCCTCCCATCCCACCCTACAGCTTCCTCTTCATTTCAGAATGTTGAAATCCAGAGCGGGACATGGCGGTTCATGTCTGTAATCCCAGCGTCTGTGAGGCCGAGGCACTGGCAGCTTGGATTACACATGCTGAGGCCTGGAAGGATGGCTCAGTTGATGAGAGGCTGTACCACTCTTACAGAGGACATGAGTTTGGTTCCCAGCACCCACATCATGCTGCTTACAGCCAGCCACCTGTACACTCCAGTTCCAGGGGATCTAATGCCCTCCTCTACCTTCTGAGTGTGCCTGCACACACACACACACACACACACAGCCCAATAATCATAATTAATAATCATAAATCTAGAAAAGAAAAAGTAAGATCTTGTCTCAAAAAACCCAGAGACAGAAAAGTCAGTCAGGGTAGGACCAAGACCCTGAGGTGTAGCAGTCCCTCCACAGCACTGGCTGTACCAGCCTACCACACCCCTCCCTGGTAGCCCAGCCTGCCCTGTCGCCTGCCCCCACTGGGCGCTGCGGGGAGGCGGGCGGAATGAAAGCCCGCTGTCAGCAGCTGTGGACAGAGATCCTCAAGGTTAGCCGGCCCTTATCAGTACCCTCGAGCTCAGTCACGGAATGATGTTTTCCTAATGTTTGCGCAGTATTAGCAGGGTCGGGGACCTAATGTAACTTCCATTGAATTATTAACCGACAGGACGGGAGGTGGAGAGGACATGAGCCTGTCTTCCTAGAGAGCTCTGGGTGGGCCCTAGGGACTCAGCTGGGCTTGTGAGGAGGTCCTACAGGGTGGGCTATGCTCCCCCTGTACTTCTTGGTTGTGGTCTCTGGTCTGGCTTTCTGCTGCCGCGGCTGGGCTTTTGTCCTGGGTCTAGGCCTGGGAGCCAAGGCCGGGCAGGTGTCCCTCTCCCTGACTTCAGTCACAGGACAGAATTTTCCATCAGTTGTTTTCTTGTTCGCTAACAACCAAGTCTCCCCCACTCCCAGTCTGCCTCCTCCAGGGAAGCCCCTTGTGGCCTCTATGGTACATCCTCTGTCTAGGACTCACAGATCCGAGTGTTCTCCAATGCCGTGCCAGAGGTTTCAGTCACCAAGGACAGAATGTGCCACCCCGAAAGGGTCTTTCCAAATTTCAATCCAGAGATCTTGAAAGCGTGGTTCTGACAGCCTCGTATCCTAAACTTCACTCCCTTCCAACACATCACACCACTTCTTGTGCCTCAGTTTCCCCACATGAGAACCAGGTAGATCTTTTTTCAGTAGCCCGAGCTGCTCTGTCAGCCTTGCTTCCGGCTCACTTCCTGGTTTTTGAGAATTTTAGGATGTCCGGTTTGTTAAGTCCATGTGCAGGAGACATTGACAGGAAAATAAGTGAAAACATGTCCCTAGTCACCTGGTCAGTGGCTTTGGGATCTTCCCATCAAGCTGAGGAAGGGTTCTGGGGACAGTCAGATCTAGCAATAGCCTTGCTAGTGCTTGCCCAAGGCATCTCCCAGAATGCTTTGCTCTTCTGGTCTACTTGTACCTCACAATTTCTCAATAATGCACATGTGCACGGACACACACACACACACACACACACACACACACACACGAGTGTTTACTGGCCAACTCTGTCTGCCAGTGACTCAGTGGCTCTCTTGTTCCCCTGGCAGAAGATTTATTTCCCAGCCCAAAGAAGCAAGCAGTTCGTTTCAAGGCTGAGCTATGGCTAGATGGCATAGGACTTCTCTTCTCTCAGGAGCTAGGATCTAGGGTCGCTTGACTTTGTGGATCATCTGGAAATGTAGAGCCCAGAGGAGCTGGAAGCTTCCCTCAGTTTCCCTCTAGAAACTGTTTAACCAAAGACTCATGACCACATACAGACTTACTAGCTAGCCCCATTGGACTGCCTGCTTTTCTTCCACCTGCTGAGAATTCTATAGGAGAGACTCATTCTCAAACACAATGCTTATGGGTAATCGCCGAGTGCTTATTATCTCAGGGGACTGGATAACAGAATCACCAGCTATTAGAACCATATAACAGGAAACCATTAGGCTGGAGTCCTTCATCTTGTCTCCAATATTCACACATGCACCACATTCCCCTTCCACAAAGAAGTCTTCAAAGAGAGGTCAGGTTAGCCAGGGAGCTGTGTGCCCATGGGAAGCAGCAGGGGAAGGGGAGGGGGCATAGGCCCCCATGTCAGAGAAGCAGAGGCATGTAAGGACCCTTCTGAGGGACAGGAAGGAAGAGTGACCTCAGGATGGAGGGCAGAGCCTGAGCAGGGAGGCTGTCACCTTTACCTTGCCTTCTGTCTCTCTCAGCCCAGCATGAGCTGGGTCTCAGGTTCTTGATATGGGGGGGGGGTGCAGAGAGAGAGAGGGGAAGAGGGAGAGGGAGAGGGGAGAAAGAGAGAATGTGTGTGCGTGCGTGTGTCTGACAGTCTGGCCAGAGGGGTACACGCTAGATGGGGAAAATAAGTTAAGAGAAGAAAGGGAAGAGGTTTGAGAATGAGCTTGCTATTTAGAAAAGAAAAAAAAAAGTTTAAAGTTTTTTTTTTTAAATTTCTGAGCTTGAGGAAAAATAATTTTTTTCGTTTTCTTCTTTCTTTCCTTCCCTTCCTTCCTTTCTTTCTTTCTTTCTTTCTTTCTTTCTTTCTTTCTTTCTTTCTTTCTTTCTTTCTTTCTTTTTTATTTTCCTTGTAGGCTGGGAGTGGCCCAGGGCCCTGCGTGTTTGCCAGGCGATGGCTCTTCTACCATGCTCCAGCTCTAGCCACTGAAAACTGTCATAAATGAGGCTTGGGGGTGTGTGTGTCACAGCGTCGGCAGCACTGAGGTGCCCACACAGCATGAAGCTGGCAGTAACCGCCGTGTTTGGACTGGGGGCTTCAGCAAGGTGACTAACCGCTATGGTCCTCAGTTGCTTCTGCTGTGGGGGTGGGGGGACAGTCCTCATTCCAGTCTCTCAGAGAGGACACAGGGAAGAGCTAGTTCCATGTCTGACGCAGGAGTTGGCCGGGGGCAGTTAAAGGGCATTGTGCTGGGTGATTCCATATCACCATCCAGGCTGGGTTAGATGCCTCAGTCCGCTGTTAGGAGAGGGAAATTTCTAGAGATGATCTGACACCCAGCAATGAGGACTAAGGGGATTGTGGCTCTTGTCTTTGGACAGGAAACTCATAATAGGACCCTCTGTTCATATTAGTGAAGCCTTGGTGGCAGGCCCTTGGGTGTTTGCTGTGTCCTGTTCTACGTTTTTTTTTTTTTTCCTAATGCTCGCCGGTATCCATTAGAAAGAGCGCCCATCTTGGCCGCCTCATGGTAGCACAGGAAGGCCCAGTGGCAGTTGCTGGGAGCTGAAGAGAGTGAGTGGGAGCTTTATCTCTGAATCTTTCTCAAGACCAAGCCCAGCCGCTCCCTGTGGTCAGATCTCCAGGCCCTCCCTCCTCTCAGCTATTAGCCAGTCATCCCAGGGCCTGTCACAGAGCCATAAAGTATGGCTACAGTTGTAAATGCAGGGTTGGTTGGAGCCTGCATGCAGGTGGGGCAGGGGTGCAGGGGGAGGGGAGCTGGGACTCACCTTCCTTCTTCATGCCAGCCCGGAAGCACTTCTTAAGCCTGCAGTAACGACACTGGTTCCTCTTATCTTTGTCTACCACGCATTGTCGGCTAAACCTGGGGAGGACGTAGGATGGTTGGATGGAGGAGAAATAGATTCTTCCTCTTAGGACAGAATCAGGACCTGGCTGTCAGTCACCCCCGCCCCCAGCCTCTCTGCTCCATGTTTGCACCCCAGGAGTGCTAATGTTAATCGGAAACCAGAGGGGGTCTGTGGACTCTCTGAAAGTCCATTTTGTCCCACTTGACATAGGAAACTGAAGCCCAGAAAGGTGGCATGTGACTTAAGTCACTCAGCTGGTTGGCAGTGGAGCTGAATGGAAAACCTTAGTGTCTGGGGTACCAGCTTTTTCTACCATATCCTGTGAGAGCCCACAGCCCTTAGCATGCTCCTGGCTATGGCCTAGAGTCAGTAGTTGGTCCACAACAGGTAAAGGCAAGGTTATGGGAGGCAGGGCATGGATTTCAGTACTGACTCCAGCATTCATTGGCTTCAGGGAAATGCTTAGCCCTCTAAGACATAAAACGAGGATAATAATTGTTACCACGTCAGAAGGTTATTGGCAGGTGACAACATTATAGTACAGGCTTGTCATGGAGCAATGGCTCAGTCAACTGAAATAGGAAATAGGGCCAATTGCCTTGTTAGAACCTAGAAAAGAAGCAGTTTGGAGGCTGGTCCTATCCTCTCTAAGGTTGTCAGGCAGTTGAAAAAGTAGCTGCTCACACCTGAATCTACAGATGCTAAGAAACCAATCTGGCCTTGAATGTCTGGAAGAGCAGATGCCTCAAGATGGACTCTCAGAGGACATGAATCCCGATATACCCATGTCCCAGATGAGAAAGTTAAGGCCCAAGCTGGCTCCTCACCTGCAGGAGTACATGTGGTTCTTCCTCACACTCCTCCTAAAGAACCCCTTGCAGCCGTCACAGCTCGAGGCTCCGTAGTGTTTGCCGGTGGCCCGATCGCCACAGATGGCGCACAGGGCACTGACGCCCAGGCTGTTGGATGAATTGAGGTTGGCACCTTCTGACGGGGATGTGTCTGCACCAAAAGAGGGTGAATGAGGATCAAGGAGGGGTAGAGAGTAAAACCAACCACAAACAAGCCTGAGACTTACAGCAGGCTACCCAGAGCTGGGGTTATGCCCTGTTCCTCTCAGTGTAGGTGGCTTTTGGAGTCTCAGTTTCTGTACTATAAATCAGAAGCAACTATACTGCTGATCTCCTGGGGCACTGGCAAGGGCTTGTTTCAGCTTCCCCAGAAAGGGGTGCAGCCCTCACCATCACAGTCATTTACAGGCTCCTAGTTAGAAACTATGGGGACAGTGACTACCCAGCCACTTTGTCATCAGAAAAACTGGACCAGAGGGACCTGAGCCTAGCCTCCAGACTCCACAGAACCTTCCAGAGAGTGGAAAGATATAAGATAAGCACATTCTTTCTTTGTCTCTGGGATGGATGCTGACAGAGTTGCCAGCCACATCTGGGCAGATGTGGGAGCCTCTTATCACCATCTCCAGAAGCCATCTCCCCATCTGAGTGTGAAGGGCAGACTCAAAACCTCTGGTTAAGGAGATTTCAACTTGTGTATAAAAAGTCCTGGGCATTTGGACTGGTGCTACCCTTAACTTACCTCTAGTCTTAGACCAGCTCCTTTTCCTAGCCTCAGTCTCCCCAACTGCAAAGGGATCTGTTTAACTGGTTTGGCTGGTTTTAGAAATATATGTGTATATATATTTTAACACACACACACATATCAAAAAATTGTACTTTTTCTAAAAGCAAATCTTCCCCCACATATAAACTCTTTAGAAAATCTCATCACACCAGGCAGTGGTGGTGCACATCTTTAATCCTAGCACTTGGGAGGCAGAAGTTCTGAGTTCAAGGCCAGCCTGGGCTACACAGAGAAACCCTGTCTCAAAAAACCAAAAAATAAAAAAGAAAAAGAAAAAAGAAAATCTCATCACCCAGAAGGTAAAGGCAGGAAGATCAAGAAAGAGTTCAAGGCCAGACTCAGCTAAATAGTAAGTTCCAAGTCAGTCTGGTCTACCTGAGACTTTGTCTGAAAGAAAGAAAGAAAGAAAGAAAGAAAGAAAGAAAGAAAGAAAGAAAGAAAGAAAGAAAGAAAGAAAGAAAGAAAGAAAGAGAGAAAGAGAGAGAAAGAGAGAAAGAGAACAAAAACCCCACCCTTCAGAGATGATTGAACTCTAAAATTATTCCTCCCAAAACAAAAGTCCACACATGTGTGCAACACACACACACACACACACACACACACACACACACACACGGAGGGGTCATTTCCATAGAAACTTGGCCCTTGGGTTCCTAGGGGAATGTCCTATTGCAAACTGGAGAGAGCTGTGGTACACTGAAACAGAGTCTCTTAAGCGTCATAGAAATGGATAGAATGCCCTCTGTTCTTGTGGCACTGGGTGATTTCTTGCCGTTGCCCCCCTCCACCTGTCAGACAGAGCATCATCTCCCGGAGCTGTCCATAGCTGGTGAGTCAGTCAGTCGGATGTGCTTGGTATACAATAAGTTCTAGAACTATCTGTGAATTAAACACTTCTCCACAGAAGAGAACTCCCCCAGCAGGTGTCTGGCAGCTGTTCCTCATTTCTGCTGTCTTCTGGCTGAACCATCCCTAGGCCTTCTGAGTGCTCAGAGAGGAGCCCCCTCCGGCTGGTGAATTATTCCCAAGGCGGGGGTAATTGTTAAGCTTCATTGGCTCTTTCTCCCTCAGCCTCTCCTCCCTTGACCCCCACGGAGAGCTGAGCCCGCAACTTGGGCAGAGGCCGGCGAGTAGCCCCTTGCTGGGCAGCACAGGCCCCCTGAGGTCAGCAGCTCACTTCCATTTCCCAATTAAGAACGCTGAGGCTCAAATAGAACAAGGAACTTGTCCAGCATCATTACACTGCTGCCAGGCAGAGGGACTGGGCTTATGGCTTAGTATACTGTGCCCTAGCCATGTTACCCTTGCCAGGGGATCTGTGGGGACTTCAAAATCAAGACCCTTCTGCTGTTTCTGGATCGGGGATGGAATGTGGGAACAGATATCCTTTACATCTTCTAGCCATTAGCTCAGGATGGGCCCCCAGTCATTTTGGAGGACAACCTCCTATAACCTCAACTCTCAGAGCTCCGTGAACTCCAGAAGGGTATACGGACCCTTCTGACATATGCCAAGTCCTGGAGACCACCCCTATAGGGACCAGGATCAAGCAAGCATAAGGAAAGCCCTTGTAACAAAACCTTATATGCTGTTCTCCCTGTCTGAGTTTTACAGATGAAGAAACTGAGGCTGGGGAGGAGGGTTTTTTTTTTTTTTTCTTCAGAGCTGGGGGTGACTGGTATGTCTTCAGGACACTTAATCAAGGGCTCCGTCTCAGGTACAGGAGCATAGAACTCCTAGATACTGAAATGGCTATGTGGTGGCCAGGAGTGTGACAGCAAGTACTGTCCCTGTTGGAGGGGTCATGTGCTACCATCTCCGGGCAGAAGCAACTTGTTCACCCTGAACACTTCCCTGACTATCCCCTCTGAATCACCCATGGCCAACACAGCTGGGGTAAAGAAACCCACTTCCATACTGCACAAGAGACAAAGAAGGAGGTAGTGTACCCAGGGTCACATGGCACTTGGCAAGAGATACTAGGGGCAAGTAGCAGGGGAGGGTGGCAGGGGGACTGACCATGGACAGAGCCCACACGCTGCCTCCTCCTTCTAGCTAGACTGAGAGCGCACACAGCTTTCCAGACCTAAGCCTTGAATTCTGAAAGGAAGAGGAAGTGTCCCGGATGGAAGGTGGTGGCAGGCCAGCCTAGGCCAAGTGCTATCTCTCTATTGCTAGCCTTGAACCTGATCCCGTCCCTTCCAGAAGCTTCCTATCCTCTAGGACACCTGCCTTCTCAACCCTCTGGCAAAGGAGACACCCTCCACCCCACAGACATATACTCGGTGACATTGGAGCAGATGTCTGAAGGATGGTGACACGGGGACAACAGAGACACAAAACACACAAGCTGCTGCCGCGAGTCCCAAGTGTTGGTATAGAGTCACAGTGAGGAAGACTCTCACAACATAACCCTGGGGTTTTAGGAGGCCGGATCAAAGGACCTCAAGTTCCAGGCTAGCCTGGGAGTAGGTTCTAAGTTTCAGGCCAGCTCGGGAGCACATACGCCCTTTATCAAAAAACAAAAACAAACAAAACCAGGCTGGGTCTGGTGGGCGCATGCCTTTGATCTTGGCATTTGGGAAGCAGAGGCAGGTGGAACTCTTGTGAGTTTGAGGATAGCCTGGTCTATGTAGTGAGTTTCAGTACAGCTAGAGCTACATAGAGACCCTGTCTCAAAACGATAAAACAAACAAACAAACAAACAGAGTCCTATCAAATGGCACTACACAATCTTGTACACCAGAGAGCGGTGCCCAGTAGCACAGGGGCTAATATGCACATATCAAAGGCAAAATGCCATCCAGGGCCACCAGGCAGAAAGCACAGGGTATGTCCACATTTACAAGTATGTTAGATCTGTCACCCTTATTTACAGACACTATACATACACATATGTATTCAAACCAAACCAAACAAACAAAGAAAACCAAAACCAAACCAAAAACCAAATGATCCTGGAGACAGAACTTCAGACCATTTGACGCATACAGATGAAGCCGGGACATAAACTCAAAAAGGGGAACAGGCATGCAACTGTCTCGCATCTGCCGTGCCCCTCATACACTGACAAGGACACCCAGGATCGTACGTGTAAACACTGCTATGTTGGCCTTTTAGACAGGAAGCCCGAAAATTCTACTTTTTTCTCCTGAACTCCAGTTTCCCAAAGTCTGAAATGCAGCCGTGTCTCCTGTCACCATCGATAGAGACAAGACAGACCTTTTGTAGCTTACACAGAAAAGGGCCCAGGGGCCTGAAGATAGGGCCATATTGGATAGGATTGATTTCTGCAGCCACCCAGAGAAAGCTCACTATCACGGCCCCATTTCCTTAACATGGTAATCAGGACAGCGTAAAACCCCAGGGGCCTAAGTAGGGGCTTCTGGGGAGTTTTTCTGTTGGAAATCCACCTCTGCAGGCCTCGGTCACCCAGAATGCCTCTGGCCACTGTACGAAGGCCCACTTGCTTCACCTGGCAACACCTGTACGAGCCTATAGGACCAACCTACAATTTTCCGCATTTCCCCTCCCATCCCAAAGTCCAGCGCCAGAGATCCGCTCCATACCTCGGCCCAACTGCCCCCACCTACCATTGCCCATGGTCAACACCTGCACATTTTCAAACTCCAGGGTGGTGTAGGCTGGGTCCAGGGCAGCGCTGTAGTCGGCCATATCCATGCCGGCAAGGGTTTTAGAGAGTCGCATTCTCCCCTACCCACGCCTCAGCCCCCTGTCCTGCCTGGCCCAGGATGCCACCCAAGCCCCTGGGCTGAGCCCCAGCCCCCCGTCCCCGCCCTCCTCCTGCCTCCTCCCAGGTCTCTTCTCTGCCTTCCTCTCTTTCAAACTGTCCTCTGGGAGACTCAGCCTGGCGTCCTGGCCTAGCCTCTGCAGAGGGTGGAGGCTCTGTGGGGAGGGGTGGGAGTTAATGGTTAATCACCCCCGTTGCTGGGTAGGCTGGGCGGAGCCACGAGGATTTGGCTGTTTGTTGGTTTCTGACTGACACCTGGGGTGCTAATTACAACTGTTGACCCCCCCCTCCCACTTACTAATAGTCACTTACCCATCTTCCAAGGCAGGCACCCAACAGGACTGGCATTGGTTGGACCCTTACCTCAACGGCCCCCAAGTCTCGCCAAGGTAGACAACCCGGACGACACACTTAGACACTGGCAAGCCTACCACTATGAAGCCCTAAGCCAATCATTTCCCAAATCACTGACTTCCATCCTCAATTCGAGATAAAGCTGTCCTGGGTCGCTGGAACTGGAAATGTGAACACCCAAGCCCACACTTGGGTCTTCCGGATCCTTGATGAAGAGGATTCTACTAGTTCTCTTCTGGTTTGTCACGTGCTTTGGGAACCGCTGGGACTCACCCCACAGGTCCCTTCCCTGGCCCCTGATGTCTCCTGGTTGCTCCAGCTGGTTTCCAGTCACACTGAATGCTCGCACAGCACATACCCCTCTCAGGACAGGCACAGACGAGATCTGCAGCCCGTAGACCTGGGCTTCCGCTCAGGCACCTGCCCCCTGATAACTATAACGCCGAGTAAATGACTCTCCTCCCAAGCCTCAGTTTCCATCTTGTAGAATACACGGGGCAATCTGAAAGGGTAGTTTGGGTAATATATACGATCTAAAAATAACTGTCAAGGTGCCTTGGCTAATGCCTCACCCCCAAACCATTGTTTTGTCTTGCTATGGAGCCCAGGTTGGGCTCAAATTCTTGACACTCCTGCCTCAGCCTTCCAAGAGTTGGAACTAACAGGAGTGTGCCACCATGCCCAACTAATTCCTCTTCTCATTTTAGGGTCCCTCTTCCCTTTTGCCTCCCTGTTTCTTTCTGTCCACCTCTTTCCTTTGGGGTAGAATTCTCTGGATGGCTCAACACTCATTCCATTCTTTTAAAGGTTTCTTTTATTATTAAAAATACACTATCTGAATGAGTGTTTTGCCTACATGTATGTCTGTGCACCACATGCATTCCTGGTGCCTATGGAGGCCAGAAGAGGGTGTTGGATCCCCTGGAATTGGAGTTACAGGCAGTTGTGAGCTGCCATGTTGGTCCTGGGAATTAAACTCTGGTCTTCTGGGAAATCAGCCAGTGTGCTCTTAACCACTGAGCCATCTCTCAGCCCTGCCCCTACCCTTTTTTAGCCTTTAAAACCCTTTTTCTTTAAATGTTCATTTCATTGTCTACATCCTTTATAAGGCTTGACTCTGGACCTGAGGCACCTGTCCCTCTGTGCAGTCCCCCTCTGTGCTCTCTGCTGACACATTTGAGACTCCCACTAGCTGGGGAAAGGAAGTCACAGAAGGCCAAGTGTGAGGGCAGGAGCTTAAGAAGCAGGCCCCACACCCATGTCCCACCCTGTCACAACTCACGCACTGCAGCCTACCCATTCATGGATCATAAACTGCATAACTGTCTCATTCATAATTCCCTCCACCTTCAGCTGACTCCGAGCAGTACCCTCCCGGCGGCCCTCCTTGGCCTATGGGTGTCACACCTGTGCGCTTTAATGGTCCTGGAGTCTGGGACAAGCGATTTGAAGCTACTGTTCCTGAACCCACAGAAGGAGAGAACCAACCCCTAAGCATAGGTCCTCTGACTTCAGCAAGATCACGCCTACCCTCAATCTACATCTCTATCTCTGTGCCCACCCCATCCCACCTCTCTATCTCTTTCCCCACAAATAATAAATAGGTTTTTTTTTTTTTAATTTAAAAACAATAAAAGGGTTCTGGGGAGGTGGCTCAGTGGATAGAGTGCTTGCCACACAAGCACAAGGACCTGAGTTCAAGTCTTTGGCACCCACATGAAAACCTTGGCATGGCTTATATGTTTCTAATCTTAGTAATAGGAGGCAGAAACGGGGGGGGGGGGAGAGATCTCAAGGCTCACAGACCATTCTACCTAAGCAAGCAGTGAGCTCCAGTTTCACTGAGAAACCCTGTCCATAAGCAAAGTGGAAGGAGGTAGAGGAGGGCACAGATGTCAGATCCACATAAACATACACATGCGCATGCATACTCAACCTACACATACATATGCACACAGACATATAAGCTAAATGACAACATATGGACACACATAATACTAGTATTATTTCTGACCTCAGCATGTTCAAATCGGGTTATGTATTCAAGATGTGTTACCCAACCTAGCCTTGAGTTCCTGGGCTCAAGCAATCCCTCGGCCTCAGAGGGCACAGGCAAGCACCACTTGTCTGGCCGTTATACCGTATACTCCCTTGACTCATTAACAACATTAATCTTACAACAAGACAGCTAGTTACATAGCACTCCCACGGTGGCATATGTAATCTGAAGATGACTGAAAATACAGCGGATGGTGTATGGGTCATATGCAAATGCAGCAGTCACTCATATCAAGTACCTGTGAATTTGACTATCTGAGGAGGGTGGGAGGACCCCCCTTACAGAAGCCCAGAGATACGGTGTGCGACAGTAGTGATCATCACCATTGGTCGGTAACTCCTGGCTCCCCTGGCCACGTGATCTTTGGGAATTAGAGCCCCTAGTCTGGGGAGCATCTTGGTAGGGCATTTCCCAGTCTCAATACCATCGGGGTGGAACTTGTTCGTCTTTCTATCCTTTCTCCTTGAGCTGTCAGGCCCCAGCTCAAAGGGTAGCAGCCTCTGGAAGAGGTGAATTTAGAGCTCTCCTGGAGACCCAACTCTTTCATCTTGCAGATGGAGACGGAACTTGAGCAGGGAAGAAGATGGTCCATAGAAGTGGCAGCTAGCCAAGAGGTAGGTGGGGAGCTCACATCCCTGCTGTGAACACAGGTTTAGGGTCCTGCCACATTGGGCCATCTCCTTCTCCCTCGCTCATTCTTTCTGAGACCGGGTCTCATGTAGCCTAGGCTATCTATGTAGCCAAGAATGACTTTAATTTCTGATCCTCCCACTTCCACCTTCTGAGTGCTGGGATTGTAGGTGTGTGCCCTGCCCACCAGCTCTGGTTCCCGAGTTAACCCAGGGCTTCACAAATGCTAGCTAAGCCCTGTACTGACTGAGCTACATCTCAGCCCCTCAACCAAACTGCAGTACTAGCATTTTGCTATGGAAGCATGTTTTCCACCTCATGATAAGAACCCGACCATCACTCTTTTCATTTTTTCCTCAAGTCCAAGGTATCCTCACTTTCTAAGACCAAATGGAGACTCAATGAACTAAAAAGCCAGAAAGCCACGAAGCGTGTAACAGAAGAGTCTGCCATTTGGCCCAAGGCTGACTATGGGATCGAGGGTCCCTCTGTGTTGCCCCCACACCGGTGGTCACTGGAATAACTACAGAATCCTGGAGGTTGGGTCTGGCTCCAGCTGGTTTCCCTCTCTCCATACAGCAGGGGTGTTGTCATGAACCTGAGTAGCCTCAGCCCTGTATCTGGCCCCAGTGCAGGTCTAGAGGCATTTGACAGACCTCTAGTCACCTGGGGCCCCCTGGGGCCACCTGGCGCCTTGGCTTCTCCTCTCGGAGCTCACCTCACCTCTATCTCCTCTCCTTCCTCCCCCACCTACCACCCAGAGTGCAGCGCAGGGGAAACCTGCACTTATCATGACAAAGAACAAAAGTCGTGGGGGCAAGAAGCCAAGAGTCATGTCTACTCTGGGGTAGGGCCTTCAGCTTCGCCCCTTTGAAATTTCAAATTCCAGTTTGTGGACAAAGTCCTAACTATCTCACAATATAGGTCCCCAACTGCTGACCAAACTCCAGTCCAAGCAGCCACCTGGCCTGAGACTGGCCCGGCTTCGCCGTTTCCTTTGGCAGCTCCCAAGACCTGAGGGTAGGAGCCCTGGGCAGCTGGGACCTGCCAGGCCATCCTGTATCTCCCATGGGGCTCACGACCCAGGGACTCCCGCTCCTATCTGAGAGGACCACCTCTTCCTGAAGCTGGAACCCGATACTTGTTGGTGCCAACAACTGAAACCAGGTGGGTACCCTCTCTGGGCCTTTCTGCTCCTTTTTGAACTCCTGTCCCTTCTCTATCCCACCATGGCTAAATCCCATCAAGACCTCCTGGAACTTCAGACTGGAAAAGACATCTTCCTAAGCTACCCATAGGGCAAATGGAGACCCAGGGTCTCTCAAGTGAAGGCTACTTGCTGCATGTTGGGAGTTGGGCCAAAGACCTGAGACCTCTTACCAAGCCCAGAGGGGAGAAGGGACTTGCTTCAAGCTAATTAGTGGTGGCATGTGAACTCTTTCTTAATAAAGGGGATCCTGTCGCTTTTCTATCCCACAGATTGTGGATGGCTGCATGCCGCTTCACTCAATGGCTGTTGGCCACTAGCTTGCTCATTGACCACAGAATCTCAGAGAGGAAGATGAGAGTGCTGGGGGCTGAAGGCCAGCAGTTTTAGAAGGAAACATTTGTGTGGTTAACTGATAACTGGGCCCCATCCCTGGGGCCTCTAGTAGCCTCTTCCTCCCTCCCTGTCCTCAGTGTGATTAAGATGAACTTACCTGTCTGCTAATCATTGCTGAGCCTGTTGGTCTTGCTTTAAAAAATTAACTGGGCATGAGTTTGCAATTTGTCTCACCCCTAACCCTGAAAAGGCCCTGGGTGGGCAGGAGGCCTGGGTTATGCAAGAGGCCATTGGCCTCTCCACACATGTCCAGCAGCCTGTGCTGCATCCTCCGGAGGGGAGACTTTGCTCAAGAGTCAACAGCCTGCATGTGCCCTGCTCCAGGGCCTGAGTATATTTGCTCTGTTACCACAGGGAGATAAAGGCAACTGGAGACATCCGAAGGGGGGATGTGAAGCAGGGGCTTGTAGCTCCAACGTCCAAGCCAGGGAATCTTAGGGCACATGCAAACGGAGGCTTTTGGAGCTGGGTCCTGGGGTTCCCAGGAGCCCACAGAGAGGGGTCACATGATGCCTTCTTAGGTGAGATCTTAATAGTTCATTTTCAAGCTGGGAAAGTGCTGGCCCAGACCCAGCAGATGGAAGATGGAGGCGGAAGAGGGGGTGCAGCCTGTCCAAGAACAGGCTATCCTAGATAGTCTGGCTCTCCTGGGACAGAGATGACAGGTCTTCTCCTCTGAGATCTCTGAGAGCCACCAGAGGCCCAAGTTCGGGGATGTCATCTGTGTCCTGTAGGTCTCTGAGTAGTCCCAGAAGTAGGAACGTGAGGTAGGGGCACCTTCTAGCCTTGGCTATGTCCTATCTCTGGAAGCATCCGGCCCTTAGAGACACACAGAAGCCAGAGCCCTTCCCAGACTGTCTGGACCCTTCAGCTTCAGTTTCTTCCCTATAAGTTGAAAAGATGCCTAAGTTCTAATTTTCCCACAAGGACGAATGGTGCCAGAGACATGAATGGCGTGGACATCTGTGTCAGGAGCTTTGCTCATGAATTCTCACGCTGCTCTGATGTTGGGCATTTTCATGAGCGGTTTGTTAAGACAGCTGGCCCAGAGAGGTTGAGTTCTGCACCCAAGCTCACACAGTTGATAGGAAATAAGCTGTTGGACTCAAATCCAACCTAACTCCAGAAACTTGTTTTCCTGGTCCCGAGGTTACCCCATCCTTTCAAGACTTTCCCAGACCTAGCAACTGCTCAAGAGAAGCTGGCAGCACAGGGGCATGGAGACAGCTCTGGGCAGAGAGCAGTGTATTGTGGGAGGTTCTGACGGAAAAAACTTAGGAGGTTTGGTGAGTGGATGGTCTAGAGAATGATGGAGTAGAAGCCAGGATTTGGGTCCTGTAGGCGGTGTTTCCTGAGGTCTGTTTGCCTACAGCCAGGCGGCTTATGACATCCAAGCTGCCACTGCCACTGTCCTGTTTGTGTTCTGTGAGGGTGACCTTGGCCTGTGTGGGGCCTGAGGGGTGATGGGAAGCCCCTGTTACCCCAAGTCCTGGTCTTGGGAATGAGGAATGACTCTCCTATTCAGAAGTCATCCTTAATTCTCCCAACTCCTGTTTGGAGGGGCCCCAGGGATTTGTCTAATGTCATCAGGGTAAAGTATTTGGGAGTTCGTTCGGAGACAGGCCAGGATCACTGTGTTTAGTTGCACAGGTCACTCAGTGCACAAATATTCCAGTCCAGGAGGCTGAGGTGGGGGATGGTGCAGGGGGTGGAAATCCCGCCCTTGTTCCAAAGCCCCAGAGCCTGGTCTATCCAAAGGGGATACAATTTCTTCTTTTCTTTTCTTTTCTTTTCTTTTCTTTTCTTTTCTTTTCTTTTCTTTTCTTTCTTTCTTTCTTTCTTTCTTTCTGTTTTGTTTGTTTGTTTTTGGTTTTGTTTTTGTTTTTTGAGACAGGGTTTCTCTGTATAGCCCTGGCTGTCCTGGAACTCACTTTGTAGACCAGGCTGGCTTCGAACTCAGAAGTCCGCCTGCCTCTGCTTCCTGAGTGCTGGGATTAAAGGCGTGCGCCACCACACCCGACTGGGGATAATTTCTTATTCGAGCAAACATTCCATGTAAACCATTGGATAGCTTGTTCCAATTTGTTTTTAGCCATGCCTGGTCCTCGGAAAAGCCATTTCCCTCTTTGGTCTTTGTTCATTCTGGGTAACACCAAATGGAACCACTTGAGACGGTGAAAGGTTTTTACGTCCTAGTTTTGAAAGGGCTTGTGCTGGCGTATGGCTCAGTGGTAGAATGCTTGCCTAGCGTTTGACAGGCCCTGGCCATCCCCCAGCTCCACACAGGGAACAAAAAGGGACAGATAAAACAATGACTCCCAAGCCCTGTCACAAACCAACAGGCAAATCTCCGGGTTGCATGGCAGGACAGGGCAGGCAATCTGTAATCACAGCAGGAGAATTGGGAATTCCAAGCCAACCTGAGCTACATCCTGGTGAGAGGAAGGCCAGCCTGGGCTTATGTAGTCACACTCTACCTCAAAACAAAAATCTTGCAATGGGAAGCACAGTGCTAGGTGCTGGAGGTTTCCCGAGAAATCTGGTGGGTGGCCATAATTCTGAACCTCCGCGGGGTCAGGGAAGGCTGGAAATATGTTAATATGGGTTCAGGTTTGACTGTGTACAAGTTAAACCTTGGATGAGGCTCAGTTTCCCCATCTGCTAGGTGGGTCAGTGATAACTTCCTCTCCAAGTCAGAATGCTGATTCATGGGTGATCTTGCAGCACACCTGGCTCCATCTCCAGTTTCTGGACAGCTCCAATTCCAGGCACCGATGCCTATTGCTGTTATTATTGGCAACAGCATATTGGCTTCCAGGTCAAGGATGAAATGACCTGGAACTAATTCCTAGGACATGCATTGTCATCTTCGCTGCACACCTGTTGCTATGGATGTGTAGTAATCATTATTATTATTTACTATTTTACCTCATTTGTTTAAGCCTTTCATCTTAAGTCTTTGCTACATTGCTGTGTTTCAAAATAAGAATATAAGAAGGGACCTGTTGAGACTTGCTTCCCCTGACTCTCTCCATCATGGCTCCCAGCTTCTGCACCATCTGGGGCCATTTCTTACTTTTTCTTGTCTTCCAAACATCATAGGAGCCTTGATGTATATCAAGTGTATATCCATGACCTGTGCACTCCTGTGTTGTCACTCAGCCTCCTCACTGTCCTGAACTTTGCTTTTCTCATTTTCTGTGGTGGTCGGTAGGTTATCTGACACCTTTAGGGCAAGCCTTGGCTAAGGGAGAGCCGGCTCAGTCAGGGAGTCTCGGATTCCCAGGGAGTCAAGTCTCAGATCTTTATTTTTCAGTAGGGTTTTGTATATGTAGCTTAGGCTGGCTTTAAACTCACTAACTAGTGGAGAATGGCCTTGAACTTCTGATCCTCCTGCCTGTGCTTTCTAAATACTAGGATTACAGGTGTGCACCGTTGGGTCTGGTTTATTCAGTGCTGGTTACAGAACACAGAGCTTCACGCATGGTAGGCAAGCAAGCAAGCAAGCGCTCTACCAGCTGCGTCCCCAGCCCCTGGGGTTTAAATTTCCCTCCTGGTTGCTGGACTGCCAGGGCATTTGGGGTCTGAAATCCCCAGAAAGGCTAAAGGGTAAGCAAGGAGTCAAACCAGGGACCCAGAGACCAACTGTCCCCCGGGTGGCATAGTTGGGGCTCTGTGCCCTCCAGCCCTGTGGAGACTGTCTAAAACTCTCTGCCGGCCTCAGGGTAAGCGGACATAGGGCTGAGAAGGTCAGGAGGGGAGAAAGCAGGCCAGTCAGACAGGCTGCCTCCGGCTCCTGAGGACACGGTGGAGTTCAAGACAGAAGTGACGGCAGTCTGTTTAGATCACCGTGAGGTCCCCTCTGAATTCTTCACCTGCTTCAGTTTACTGACTTTAAACGGCTCACTTGCCTCTCTAGGCCTCAGTTTCCCCAACCGCAAAGTGAAGATGAGATGGCTGATAAGCCTTGCAGTACACCCAAAGAGTCTTTGGGGACTTGGACCATATATATATTTGATCAAATGTCCTCCACCCATCAGGTACCCTTGTTCTTCTGGGCTGAGTTGGGGATTAAGACTAAAGATCTCCACACAGCCTGAATTCTAAGCTTCTCCCTGAGTCTCTGGTCTCTCTTCTATCTCCCTGGGCTGCCGTCTGGACAGACGTGAACTCAAGGGCATACCTGGTGTGATCTGCGGGAACCCCTGGCCCCTGTCCGACATCCTCCTCCTGGTCCTATGGGGTCACACACGGTGGGCAAGCTCTTCATCCTTGAATCACTTCCCGCTGCCACTCTGGTACCCAAGACCCTGTAAGGGCTGCTGGCGAGTTAATCTCTTAATACTGGTCACAATGAGATTTCGGGGACATTGGAAGGTGGTCACCATGGAGACCAAAGACCTTCCCAGGACCCATGGGAGTAATCAGCCACAGGCCTCAACAAGGGGCCTGAAGGCCCAACCTAGACAGGCTTGAGAAGCACAGAGGCTGCAACTGGAGATCTGCAAAGACCTCTTGCTGTCTCTTCATGTTCTCCTGCTAAGCTGGAAGCCAGCCACACTGGTAGAGAGAGTCCTGTTCTCCTCTTGAGCCCCAGGCTCCTTGCTCTCTTTTGGGGACCCTGGTCATCAGCAAAGTAGCTTTTCTAGAAGAATTCAAGGCTCCCTTGCGAGTCTGTCAGACTTGAGCTGGAAGCTCCACCTTCTCTTCCCAGTCTAGCCCAGGCCAGGCACTTCACTTTCCGGGCCTCAGTTTCCCCATATATGAGTATAGCAAAGCCACCCTGGCATCACTCAGGGGTGTGGGGGGTGAACAAACATACACAGTGGGTGTGAATGACGGTCTGATAACACTGCACACTCCTCCCCAGCCACCTACAGAACCCCACAGCCCAGCCCTGCTCTCTCTGACAGGCCATGACAGCCCAGCCCTGCTCTCTCTGACAGGCCATGACAGCCCAGCCCTGTTCTCTGACAGGCCGTGGGGCTCCATGTCACATCTTACTTGCTTTTCTCCAGGAAAAATCTTGATGACCTGGGCGGGCTTGAGGACTCCTCCTCCGTCCCTTCCCAGCCCCCAGAGCGTATACACTATAGTTACCATAGTGTCTGTCATGGTGACTGCCTCCTCCTTTGGACTGCCCGACTCCTCCTTTGGACTTCCTGCCTATCATGGTTTTTCAGGGACCCAACAGTTGCCTAAAGTAAATACGTTGCCTGAATAAATGAGTGAAGAATTGAAGGAATTCACCCATCCAAGCATTTCGACTTATCAGCACTGTTACTGTGGAGGCTGGAGACTGAGCAAGGAAGACAGGAAGTGAGAGCTTTTCCTTACAGGATTGTAGTCAGCAACGAAAATAAAAACATCCAGTGAAACTGTAGCTTCAGACAACCATCTTGTACTTTGTAGCATAAGTATATCCCAAATAATAACATACTCATACTTAAAATAAGGGATGGCTCAGCAGGTAAAGGCATCTGTCCCCTAGCCTGACTTTGGTGGCTTAGGAACCCACCCAACAAGTTATCTCTGACCACCCAGGAGCCCGTGGCCACCTACACACCCTCACACTCCCAATAATTTTTTTTTTTAAAGGTTAAGGAAAGGTGTAGTTTATTCCGTCCAAATGTAACTGAGAGCTGAGGCTGTGTCTGGCAACCGCATTCTCAGCCTGGCACACCAAGCAGTAAGGGAGGTAAATTAAAAAGGGAAGTAAAATTTAAATAGTGACCAGCTGCCCAGAACAAGGAAGCCGAGAGAGATGACAGCACCTGGTGGTCAGGGGGCCAGGCCTCTGGATAAGGTGGCCCTCTCCTGCGAGGAGACAGTTTTACACCCCAGTGAGGTGTTGTTAGAATCAGCTTAATGAGCATGGTACTTAGTGAGGGACGGGCAGGGGGCTGCTGGCTGCTGGTTGCTGAGTCACTTGCTAGAATGTGCATTTTTGCACCTTGGATCTGAGCCTTCCCAATCCTGCGTAAACCCGTGGTCCCACCCCCCAGGTCAGCCAATGTCCTCGGCGGGGCTGAGAGCCAGAGGAAAGGGGCCAAAGGAGCTGCGCAGAGAAGCGTGGCCACCTAACTAGAGCTCAGCGTCCTGACATCCTCTTCTGGCCCACCCCTGTCGCGTCCCGCGATTGCAGCTCTGCTCAGGGCTACAGAAACCAGCTCTGCAAATCTTCCAGATAGTACCCAGCATAGCGATTTGGCCATCGAGGGCTCCTCCTCGTGGCCAATGTGGGAAGTGGCGCTCAAAGACTCAATATCACGTACATCCCAGGAGGCTGTACTATAATCTAGTTACAGCCTGCTGCCACTGCACCAACCTGAACGCAAGATTTAAAAAAAAAAAAAAAAAAAATTCGATTCTGCATTTCCGAAAGTTCGGGTTCCAACCCCAGGAGCCAGTGTGCGGGCGCCTCCGAGGAAGTTCCCAGGCTTTGTGCTGGCATCAAACGAAAGTCTTTATTTACACACACCGTCATTTAGAATGGTATTCATAACATCAAATACCACTCCCTCGTCATAAAAGTTGATATGGAAGCTGTAGAGAAGGCTCGGTGGTGAACAGTGCTTACTTGCAGAGGACCCTAGATGGGTTCTCGGCACCTATGGGATAGCTCACAGCAGTACCTCCAGGGGATCTGATGCCCTCTTCTGGCCTCCAGGGCTCCAACACACGCGGCACAAATAAACGCACACAAACATTCGTATACTCACATACCACACACACACATGCACACATACATATGCACGCTAATATTTAAATAAAAATAAGTTAGCATGGAGATATGAGTGAAATTAGCTCTGTTAATTAGGCTCATGTTAAACACACTAAAAGCTTTGTCCGGTAGGATGACTTGTTCTGTTCCTAAGTTCTTAACATCACCACCACCACCACCACATGACATATCTACCTCCATCTTTATTTAAAAAAACAAAACAAAAACAAAAACAAATCAAACCAAACCAAACAAACAAAAAAAAAAACCCTCAGTTTACACTATCCCTGACAGTAGCTAGAATGTTTCCCTGCTCCACTACAGCCAACTGGGGCACAGTCACCATGTTTTCTGGAAGCCAGCAGAAATCTGTGGACAACTCTTTCTCGACCTCTCTCTGCTCCCATGCCATCTACTGTTCACCAGAAGCCAGGCCGTGATCATGTGCAAACATACCTTGCCTCCGATCTCTTCTCTCATTAAACTTTTACAGGGTCCTTGCCTCTCAGCCTGATGGCCTGAATTCAATCCCCAGGCCTCACATGGTAGAGGGAGAGAAGTGACTTCTGCCCTTTGCCCTCCATATGATCACTGTAGAACAAACACCCTTCCCAAAGCATGCATACATACATACACACATACACATTTAAGGAAGAGAATGACATTATAAAGAGAAGTGCCGTTTATAAAGCTCACAAGACTCCTGCCACAGAGATGTTACTGCTGTATCCCCACATCTCCAACCTCGTCTCTCTCCTCCCTTTCTCCTTCCTGTCTCAGGGCCTTTGCACACCCCCTTTCTGTTAACTATTGTTGCCACCCCCTGGTGGGAGAATAGATCTTCAGCTCCAGAAAGGCCACTCTCTCACACAGTGTGTGAGTTCTGTACCTTCCTCAACCTGCATTCTCTGTCTCTGCCCCATCTTTCCAGCATGTCAACTTGAAATGGCCCTGTGTTCAGCTACTTGTAGATAATCTACTTACATTTCTCCAGCCCCCTGCCTCCTTGTTGAGATGCCCGCTGGATGCATTCCTCATAGTGCGCCAAACCTTGAACAGGTTCAAATGAAACACAGAAGAGGCAACTAATGGGAATTTGGTAGCGTGCTGAAGAGGCCTTCAAGGAGAAATTGTTGGGGATGCGGACCGTGAGCTCATCAGGTAAATGTGCTTGCCTTTCAGCCTGATGACCTGGATGCAATCCCCAGGACCTACACAGTGGAAGGAGAAGTGACCCCTGCCCTTTGACCTCCATGTGATCACTGTAGAACACCCTTCCCCAACATGTGCATACATGTTCAAGGAAGAGAACGTCATTAAGTGTCGAGTAGATAGTTGACAATTAGTGAAAACAACTCTAAACTTCAGTAAAGGGTTTTTTGCAGAGTGAAGTAAACAGTCTGAGAATCATAAATCATTTAGTCGGGGCATGGTGGCAAATGCTTTAAAACTTCAGTGCTTAAAAAGTGGAGGCAGGAGGATGAGGGGTTCCAGGCAATCCTTGGCTACGTAGTGAGTTTACGTGTAGCCTTGCACTAAATGAAACCATGTCAACAAAGAAGAGAAGAAAAGGAATTCATCAAGGGACCAACAAAGTGGATCAGTGAATAAAGATGTCTGCCAGGGACTCAGCAGAAAGACAGAGCTGGCTCTCACTAGTTAACTGCTCCACACTGCCATGCCTGCCCACATATATGCATATGCACATGCAAATAATACACAAAATGAACAGGTGAGGTACAGGGTTGGAGAGATGGCTCAGTGGTTAAGAGCAGTGACTGCTCTTCCAGAGGTCCTGAGTTCAATTCCCAGAGACCATATGGTAGCCCACAGCCCACAGTAATGGGATCTGTTGTCCTCTGCTGGTGCATCTGAAGACAGCCACAGTGTCCTCATATATGTAAAATAAATAAATCTTTTAAAAAGAAAAAGAAAAAGTGAGGTACAGCAGACACTCACGCTTGGTGACCTCAGCTCAATCCCTGGTACTCACATGATAGAAGGAGAGAAACAGTTTCCTGGTGTTCTCTGACCTCCCCATACACATTGAGGTCATGCATGTGCACATATGCCTGCACATACTGATAAATAAATTAATAAACTATTTACTTACTTTACAAATAAAAAAAATTAAAAAAAAAAAGTAAAGTGGAAAGTTTCTCCAGCAGTCTCCTGAGGATTGAAGCCTCCTGCTCCGCAAGGACCTCAGCCGTGGCTCTTCTCCTTCTCTTCCTCCCCTTTCCAGACACCTAACCTGCCCCGTGCTCCCCGATGTCCTTTCAAAACAAACTCTAGATCCTAGATTAAGTCTGGTCGGACAATGAAAAAAACGCCACCCTTACTACAGTCACGAGGTATCCGTTCAGATAGAGACTGCCAGGCTCGTCTTTCTTCCCTAGGAACAGGTGCTTGAAGACCACGAGCAGGCCATTGGTGGGTAAGGACAGGCAAATCGAAGGGCCCTGACACAACCCATCTCTCTAGATCAGTCTGCTCCTAGTCTATCCGGGGCTATTCACATTGGTCTACTTTGCTTTTAGGCAGGGGGATAGCTTCATAGTTGCTCTGTTCTCTGGATGTGCTGTGACACTTGTCTCGGCCAGTGACATGAGAGAAAAAGCAAGCTGTGCCAGCCCCCTTCTGTTTTGTTTTGTTTTTGTTACCGAAGCCTTGAGACTAGGTGCTTCTTTACAGAAACAAGGATGGATAGAGACACCACGGTGAAGAGCGCCCTCTGCTGACCAAGGAGGGACATGCACTGTAAGGGACCTAGACCCCGCTAATGGAGCCAGTCTTGGAGCTATTTTGTCACACAGAAGGGCATACCTAATCAGATGGGATAGACTTCCCAACGCATCTTGGGTTTTCCCAAGAACTTTTATCATATCTGAAAACCACCTCTAACGTTACCTACATACAATCTCTCTTGCACCAGGTCATTTCTTTCTTTCTTTCTTTCTTTCTTTCTTTCTTTCTTTCTTTCTTTCTTTCTTTCTTTTTTTTTTTTTGAGACAGGGTTTCTTTGTTTAGCCCTGGCTGTCCTGGAACTCACTTTGTAGACCAGGCTGGCCTCGAACTCAGAAATACTCAGAAATCCGCCTGCCTCTGCCTCCCGAGTGCTGGGATTAAAGGCGTGCGCCACCACACCCGGCCTTTTTTTTTTTTTTTTTTTTTTTAACTTAGGTTTATTTTATTGTTTTAAAAACAATTTTTTTTTTTGAGGTAGGCTCTCACGTAGCACAAGCTGGGTGCAAACTTGCTATGCAGCTGAGAATGACCATGAATTTCTGATCCCTCCCGTTTTTCGATGGAACTACAGGAATGTGCCGTTTTAGTCCAGTTTTTCTGGGGTGCTGGAATACGCTAGGCCGGCACCTGACTGACTGGGCTACATCTACAGCTCCTAGATTTATTTTCAAAGGAAACGTTATTCTTATCAAGTGGAATATCATTTCCTAATTAGAAAGTAATAAAAATAAAAATCATAATGAAATAAACCATTTTGTTACATCCTGACTCAACACTGTGTGCCTTTCAAGGCCTCTGTGCTCTTGGCCTGTTTCCTCATTGTTAAAAGGGGAGTGGGGGTGGTGTCTCCTCTCACCATGTAATATAAAAACCCAGTAGAGATGGTTAGGAACTATGGAGCCAGTGCCACGCCAAGGCTGAATAAACACTTTCTGGGCCTTAACTTTGGGGGTTTGAATGCATATACTCTACCACTGCCCCGCACCCCAGCCCAGGTTTGTTTTCTTACTTGCAAACAGTAAATGTGTAGGCTATGGGTGATGGTGGGGATTACTGGTTCCTATAGATAAAGGGCTAGAACTGTGTCTGGCACACTGTGAATGCTACAAAGATGTCAGCTGCAAAAACAAAGACCCTATAGAAATCCAAACGCCACCTGGCCACCGTGGCACACACCTGCGATCCCAGCACCAGGGTAGCTGAGGCAAGAGGGTCAAGAGTTCAAAGCCAGGCTGAGCTGCAAAGGGCGGCAGGCATGGGCTGCACGAGACGGACTTAAAGCAAAGAAACAAAACACAGCCATCACCTAAATGTCCTCGAATAAGAGTATGAGCTCCATCCTTTCCACAGGTTAGACATCTATCCCAGGGATGGTTTGGATGGGCAGGTGATATAACACAACCCTTGGTTTTATTTGGAGACAGTTACTCCAGCTCTATGTCAAGTGTCACTCATGAGAACCCAGTGCTCAGTCAAAAGCGCCAACACCCCTTACCCTGCACACATGTCCTGAAGTGACCACATATGGACACTGGCATCGGGCTTAATTTTAGGAGGGACACTTAAGATGGGACAGGCTGTAGAAGCTGTGCCCTTTGGAGAGTAACTGAAGGAACGGAGAGACCTGGGCTGGGTCCTATCAGCTGCAGAGAGGCAGTTCAGCTAAGTGCTGGGGCTGGGGCCTTTGAACTATCTGATCCTGGGCAAGCGAGTTACAAGCTCTTCAGATCTTATTTGCTCCTCCTATGAGATAGGACTCAACAATAGGGCCTCTTTATAGAGTGCTTTGTGTAGCAGATGTGATAAGCCTTCTTACACCTGGCAAGCAGGTGCCAGCATGCAGCTATGTGTGGGTTCAAAACGGGTCTGAGGCTATAGCTCATCAGACGGCTCACCGGGCACAAGAAAAGTCCTGAGTCTAATTCCAGAAATGCAGAAACAAGGCATTTCTTAGGAAACAGGAATTCCTAGTTAGCCTAGCAGTGGTTATCAGTGAACATGCCTTTAATCCCAGAACTCGAGAGGCAAAAGCAGAGGGAATCTCTGAGTTCGAGGCTAGCTAGGGACAGCCAGCACTGCAAAGAGAAGCCTTGCCTTGAAAAACAAAACAATAACAAGACAAAACAACCAAAACAAAAAAGGAATTTGCTGGTTCCTATGTATCCCAAAGAGCAAGCCAGAACCAAGAGCTGGGACAAAGACTTGGGCTCAGAGTAAAGACTGTGCTATGTGATATGATTGTCATGCCAGGGGGCAATCCTGATGGATCCAAATGTTAGTTTCTTGTCACTGGGGGTCTTGGACATAAGCCTGGGAGCCATGATGTCAAGGAAGATGGGTTGTGAATTCCAGAAGCAAATTCTCCCAGGTAGCAAATATCTCAAATGAAATATAACCAAACTCCTGCACATTGTTGGAGTAGGTGTATCACTGTGGGTGTGGGCTTTAAGACCCTCATCCTAGCTGCCTGGAAGTCAGTATTCTGCTAGCAACCTTCAGATGAAGATGTAGAACTCTCAGCAACTCCAGAACCATGCCTGCCTGGACACTGCCATGTTCCCATTTTGGTGATAATGGACTGAACCTCTGAACCTGTAAGCCAGCCCCAATTAAATGTTGTCCTTTGTAAGTCTTGCATTGGTCATGGTGTCTGTTCGCCGAAGTAAAACCCTAACTAAGACACTGGGTTAAAGTTACTAAGAGCCAAGAAAGGTTCCATGGCTTCCAAAGAACCCACATCAAAAGGATGCTATCAATTGATTGAAAAGGCAGTCCACAGGCTGGGAGGGAGATACTTGTAAATCATCTAGCTGGTAAGAATACAGACAGCCCGACATCAGAAAACAAACAACTTCTCTTGAGCTGGAATAGACACTTCTTCAAAGAAATGATCGAAGGACTGTTGTAACCATGGGAACACCAGCATCACCAGGCGTTAGTGAAAAATAAAACAAAACCACCAACAGTAAGAAAGCCAGGTGTGGCGATGCATGCCTACAGCCCCAGAACTCAGTAGGCAGAGGCAAGAGGCTTGAAACCAGCCTGGGCTATATAGCAAGATTCTGCCTCAAAACCCAACCCAAGAATGGCATAGATGGTGTACACACCTTTAATCCCAGCACTCTTGGAGGCAGAGGCAAGGCAATCTCTGTGAGTTTGAAGCCAGCCTGGTCTACACAGTGAGTTCCAGAACTGCTAGAGCTACACAGTGAGACCCTGTCTCCAAAACAAACAAACAAACAAACAAACAAACAGGCAAATAACAAGGAGAACATAGCCTCTTTCATCAAATACTACAACAGAGCCTCATGTGATGCTTTCTGCATACACTGCCATCACTTGGGAAAGTCTGGCAAGAGGATTGTCTTGAGTTCCAGGCCAGCCTTGGCTAGAGAGAGTTTGGGAGGATGTAGAGACATGAAAATTCCTGGGTATTACTGTTGAAAATATAAAGTAGTGTAGCCTCTGTGGAAAGCGGTATGGTTCTCAAACATGTCCATAATATAACTTATCCATGTTCACTCTCCGCCCAGTACCCTTTCTGCCTCGCTCCTCACTATGCCTTTTCTTTTTCTTAACTACCCCCTTTCTACTTTCTTTTTTTTTTAAGATTTATTTATTTATTTATTTATTTATTATATGTAAGTACACTGTAGCTGTCTTCAGACACTCCAGAAGAGGGCATTAGATTTTGTTACGGATGGTTGTGAGCCGCCATGTGGTTGCTGGGATTTGAACTCGGGACCTTCGGAAGAGCAGTCGGCGCTCTGAACCACTGAGCCATCTCGCCAGCCTCCCCTTTGTGCTTTCATTCTCTCTCTCTCTCTCTCTCTCTCTCTCTCTCTCTCTCTCCCAGTGAAGTCNCCCCTTGTGGGTGGGACCATCTCTGGGCTGGCAGTCTTGGGTTCTATAAGAGAGCAGGCTGAGCAAGCCAGGGGCAGCAAGCCAGTAAAGAACATCCCTCCATGGCCTCTGCATCAGCTCCTGCTTCCTGACCTGCTTGAGTTCCAGTCCTGACTTCCTTGGTGATGAACAGCAGTATAAAATTGTAAGCTGAATAAACCCTTTCCTCCCCAACTTGCTTCTTGGTCATGATGTTTTGTCCAGGAATAGAAACCCTGACTAAGACAGTAGGCAAGGAAACCTTGAACTCCTCATTTTCCTGCTTCCATCTCCTGAGTTTATAAGTGTGGCTGAAGAAGAGCCATAAGCTAGGCATCCATCTTGGTACCCACCAGCCTCTGGAAGGTAAGTTCTCAGTAACCTTGACTCTGTGACTCCCCACTCAAAATGTAAATCCATGACTCTCCGTTTGTTATGATATGACTAGCTGCTTTTTCTGCTTCTGTAACTGGCTTATGCAGATACGCAAAGATAGTTTTGTGTTGCCTTAATCACTTCACTTGGCAGAACAGAACAGCTTTTGCTGGCTTGTGTAGATAGCGAAGGTCTTTGTGTGGTTTCGCCTTTCAAAGTTCTTCCCCGTAGCCCTCCATTACCGTAGTCTCAAATTTGGCTCAGAGATTGTTTATCCTGTTAGCAGCTAATCAATAAACCTTTTAATTACAATTGGATTGTCTATGGTCTTTTTCCAGGGGTCACAAATTCCTTAACACAAACCTAAGGCTTCAAGTATGCTCGGCAAATGGTCTACCAGCTAACCAACCCCACACCTCCAGACCCAAATTTTACATATGGTCCACTGTAGCCCAGGCTGTCTTCAAATCGGCTATATAGCTAAGGATGACTTTGAACTTTGGGTGATGGTCGGATTAATGTCAACTTGAGAAGGGAACCTCAATTGAGGAATAAGTGATGTGGAAAAACCCATCCTATATGTGGGCGAACTTTCTGGGAGCTGTGCAGATAAAATGGCTGTAGCAGAGGAATAGCTTTTGCTTGCTTGGCCTACTATTCTTGTAACCTTCCCTTTTGCCAAGTTAACTTTCCCTGTAGTTGAAGCTGCGGATTCCTTCAGGGACACCAAAATCAGCATTTCCACACACTCATGATAACCAAGGATCAGCTGCTCTCTGGGAACCCTTCAGGGTTTGGCACAAAATAGGGAATGTGGAGGCTCCCAGCCTCGGGGACTGAGCAACTATGGGATTCTGGGCCTCTTTAGTGTGAGACAGTCACTGTGAAGCCATCTGACTGTGAAGGGGCCCCACCTCTAGGACAGAGCAAGTCCCAGGGTCTCGGCCCCTTGGGTGTTATTACTTCTATGTAAACTGATTTAAACAATCCCACATAGATTTTTGTTCCCCTATCAGTTCTGATCCGCTAGAGACTCCTGGCCAATAATCCACTCCAGATCCTCCTGCCTCCAGCTCCCAAGTTCTGGAATTACAGACACATACTTCCATATCCAACCTCAAGGTTGGATATAGAAATTCAGCCACCCCTTTCAAGATTTTTTTAAATATGGTTCCTGAGCCTAGAATGATGTGTTGGGTTTTTTTTTCAACTTGGCACAAACCTAGACATGACTGGGAAGAGGGAGTCTTAATTGAGAAAATGCCTCTGTTGCTAGTTGGTAAACTTGTGGGGCAGCGCTTTGATTACTGACTGATGTGGGAGGGCCCAGCTCAGTGTGGGTGGTGGCACCCCTGGGTGGTTGCCTAACGGGTATAAGAAGAAGCAGCAGACAAAGCAGGCCCTGGGGAGCAAAGCGGTGCGTACACCATCCTCCTACATGGCTCCTGTCTCAGCGCCTACCTCTAGGTCCCGACTTCCCTCAGCGATGGAGTGTGATCTGCGTGTTATAAGATGAAATGGGTCCCTTCCTTCTCAAGTTGCTTTGATCACAGTGTTTGGTTAGAGCAATAGGAACCTAATTAAGACAGGCAGATCTGCATATATTTGAAAACAAAAGAAAAATTGTGGCATTGTAAACAGGTCAATGGAGGCATAGCCTGCTCTAAGACTAAGGTTAGACCCACAGTTCATCCACGTGACAAAAAGTGTAAAGATGTTGGCGAGGGCTAGAACGCATCCCCAGGCATCCAGGTATTGGAAATCTAATCTATGTTAATGATATTTTTGAGGAAGAGCAGTCAAGAGCTAGTTAGCATTTGAGGAAGCCATGAAGATAAGACACCATGAAAGGCCCTCAGGAGAAGCCTGTATCTATCACAGACTTCCCATCTCAGACCCACAGGCCAACTAAACAATGGTTCTTGGGTTGGACAAGGTAGCTCAGGTCTACATTTCAGAACTTGAGAGGTACTGGAAGCTCAAGGCCAGCCTGGGTTATCTTGACAGACTGGTTTCAAAGAGATAGACTGGTAAAACAAAATGTCAACAATGACCACAAGGTGGCAAGACAGCTCAGCGGGTAAAGATGCCTGCTGCCAGGCCTGAAGATCTGAGTTCAATCATCCCACTTAGAGGGAGATTGATTGATAGAGGGAGAAAACCAATTCCCAACCAATTCCCACAAGTTGTCCTTTGCCCTCTCCATGTTCCTTGACATGTTTGTGGGTTCTATCTATCTATCTTATGTCCATGCACATAAGATAGATAGATAGATAGATAGATAGATAGATAGATAGACAGACGGACAGACAGACAGATGATAGATGGATGGATAGATAGATTTTTTTTAGACTTTTAAACTATATTTTACTGTGTATTTTGTGTGTACACATATGTATACCTCATGTGTGTCTGGAGGTCAGAAGAGGTTCTGGGAACTGAGTTTTAGCCTCAGGTGCTCTTAACCATGGAGCCATCTCTCTGTCCCCTGTAAATTTTTATTGTTTTCTGTGTATGAATGTTTTATCTGCATATGTGTCTGTGCAGGCTCCCATGTGTGCCTGATACTTACAGAGGTCAGAATAGGGCATCAGGTCCATGAGCCTGGACTATAACAGACATAAATAGATCCAGTAATATAACTCACACACACATACACACACACACACACACACACACACACACACACACACATGAACACATCACTAGTAATACCAATAAAATAATAAAACAAACATAACTAAATTCAAGGAACACATGGCCACACAGTAGATTTTCTAAGAGTGAGAGGCAGATATATATCCTTGTTCACAAAATATTACCTTCGGGCATTCCTCCACATTTGAAACAGTTTTTACTTAGGAAAAGGAAGAGCAGCTTTGGGGAGGGCTGATCTTAATGTGCATCAGCAATTGACAATTCAGAAATAGAACCCTGTTTGAGGCAGGGTCTCATGTAGCCAAGGCTGGCTTCAGACTCATTACATACCCAAAGATGGCCTTAAATATTCCTGGTTCTCCTGTCTCCACCTCCCAGTTACTGGTATACAGGGGTGTGACATAATCTGTGACCTCACTTTTAAAAGCCTACTGTTTAAAATGTCTAGAAAATTGGGTTGGGACTATTGTTTGGTTGCTAGATGGTTTGCCTACCATAAATGAAGGAGGCCATGAATTCCACTTCAGCCTTACACAAACCGGGGATGCCAGTAAGGCCAGCAAGCACAGCTGGGAGACTGGCTTGGGCCCCCATTTTGGTTTGGAGTTGTGATCCCCCTCTTGTAATAATGCACTTGGCAGTTCCTTCACTTGTACGCACTCTGTGCGCGCGCACACACACACATACACACACACTCCCTCTAAGAAATGCATCTAGCAACCTTGGAACACCCATGGGTCCCCAACTGTATCAGTCTACATGTACCCCTATCTCTGCATGTTTTCCCACCCCTCGTAATGCTTAGACTTAGGCAGTTTCTGTGCGAGTGTACTTCCAGCACATAAGGGGAGAAGGCTGATCTGGCCTGAGGTGCTTCGGGTACATGGCAGGAAGGCAAACACTGTCCTCTATTAATCTCTGATGGAGAGTCCCCACTCACCCTCTCATCTCTGCATAATTGGGTGGCATAGGATTAAAACCAGGTGCATTGTGGGAAGGGACATGCAAAGCAGAGAAATGATTATATAACCTAATCTGTCAATCAAAATAGAGACACCCCCCCCCCCAGTGTGCCTGTTAGGAACAAGCTCCTCCCTCTCCTGAACCCCGTAAAGGATGCCTGGAACAATATAAACTCAGGGCTCTCCTGAGTGTTTTCCCTCGTGCAGCCCGCTGTCAATCACAACAAACGTCTCCTTGGATAACCTGCACTATTGTTTAGCTTCTAATAAAGTTCTCTTCTGCATATCTGTGTGATCCCGGAGTTTCAGTTACTTGTCTAAGAGGCAGGAAAGACCAGGCCGGGGCCCTGATCTGTGCTCACAGTAGCACATAACTGTATTCAGCACACGAGCTAGCACTTGGAAGGCGGAGATAGAAAGGTCAGAAGTTCAAGGTCATCACTGGCAACACAGTGAGTTCAAGGCCACCCTGCATTACAGGAGACTTTGTCTCAAGCAAAACGAACAATAAATAAATAAATAAATAAATAAATAAATAAATAAATACATGAGAGAGAGAAAATCAAAGTGAAACATCTAGAAATCTAGTTTTTAAAAATAGGTTCTAGGGGACTGGAGAGATGGCTCAATGGTTAAGAGCACTGACTGCTCTTTCAGAGGTCCTGAGTTCAATTCCCAGCAACCACATGGTGGCTCACCACCATCTTTTATGGGATCCAATGCCCTCTTCTGATGTGTCTGACGACAGCTGCAGTGTACTCATATACATTAAATAAATAAGTAAATAAATAAATCTTTTTGAGGCACCATATCTAAGAACAGAGCACATCCAGGGAAGGCCGGGGCAGAGAGCTGCCTGCACTGACTTGCCAGGAGTTCCGAGGGAGGAGATCACTCAGGACCCTGCGCACTTCCTGCCTGACACATGACCATGCGTAAGGGTCTCTGAGTTCTCTGGTCCTGAAGTCCAAGCTTCTGCATCGGGACATTTTCCACATGCCTGACAACAGGATCTTTCCCAAGTGGCATCTTGTGGTAAAGGGCAGATGACAGGTGACCTCAAAGGCTTCTCCAAGGTCTCACCAGCCATCCTTCCAGCCTGGGCTCTGACATGCCCTGACTTGCTGAGCACGCAATATTAATAGGAACAAAGGAAAGAGGAAGAGAGGGAAGGAGGGGGGAGGGGAGGGGAAGGAGGGGGGAAACAAAGTCATTCCTTAGTTAACTCTAATTTTTAAATTTTAAATCAATATATCTCTCTGTCTCTGTCTCTCTCTCTGTGTCTCTCTGTCTCTCTCTCTGTTGCCAAGCGAAGGCCAGAGGCATCAATTCCCTGTAGTGATGGAATTAAAATAATAGTGAGGTTAGCTGGGTGATGGTGATGTACGCCTTTAATCCCAGCACTCAGGAGGCAGAGGCAGGAGGATTGCCTTGAATTAGAGGCCATCTGAACCACATACTGAGTTCCAAAACAGCAGGGCTACAGAATGAAACCTTGTGTCAAATAAAGAAACCCACACAGGGCCCTTCAAACTACAGAAGAGGAAACTGAGCCGCAGCCAAGGCAGATGCCTGAGGCACCGGGACTGGCGGGGACTGGGCCTGATTCCTGGTTCCTAGTGTGTCCACAGCTCAGCCCTGCGGCGGTCAACATGGCGGCTCCATCTCCTTAGGCCCTGCCCACACACTTCCTCTGACTACTCCCAGGGTCTTTCTACCTTCTCAGCCTTTCTCAGGCCCATTCAAAGATCTCTGAGTGCTTCTCCCAGGCCCTGCTTGAGGTGTGGTTGCCTCTGCTGCCTGTCCTGGGAAATCCTGGGGCCTTGGCAGAGTGGTGGCCAGCCTTGGTCAGTCCCACCACAGACACTTGTCAAATAGCAGCTGTCTGGGCAGAGGGAGGCGTGTTTACCTAGGGCAGAGCCTAGGCAGGAGCAGTGGCTTCCTTCCCACACCAGGAACCCAGACAGTTGCTCAGTACACGGACTCTACTGTCTCCATCGCTGTTTACACAGTCTGCGAATGTCTATGGAGCACCTACTATGCGTCGTACACCCGGTTTCAAACTTCACAGACATCTAAAAACAAGAACCAGGCCAGAAGGTTGGAGCGTACCTGTAATTCTAGCTGAGGGTGGAGAATCTGAAGCTCAAGGCCATTCTGGGCTACACAGCAAGACTCCTGTCTCAAAGGTAAATAAATCTAGGCTTGGTTGAATGTACCTAGAATACCATGCTTAACAGGTAGAAGATGATGGGAAGATCAGAGTTCAAAACCAGCCACAAGCCTGGGCTACTTCAGAACTTGTTTCTAAATAAATTTTAAAACAAACAAAAATATTTTTTTAAAGAATGAGAAAAAGAAAGGGGGGAAAAAAAGAGTTGGAACAGATGTAAGAAAGCCATGGGGTATGCCAAGGGTGATAAAGAAAATTTTATCCATTGCAGTAGGGTGATCCGGCAAAAAACCAAAAAAACCACCTTCAAGTACTAAGAAAGGAGAGAAAGACTGTGTGTGTGTGTGTGTGTGTGTGTGTGTGTGTGTGTGTGTGTGTGTGTTGGTCCCTGGATAACTGTGCAAACTGTGCAAAGGAAATATGTTCTCTGGCCTTGGTTGTTATGGTCAGCTAGCTCTGCTCTCCTTCATACATACTTGGTTGGAGTTCAAATCCCATCACTCTGGGGCTGTGTAATTTGGGTGAGTGATTTACCCTCTCGGAGCCTTGCTATCCTCTCTGAGAAATATCATTACAAAGCCTACCTCACTGGGTGGTTAAGAGAAATGAGAGAGTGGAGTTTTTCAAAGTGCTTTGAACAGTAGGGAGTACTGAAGGAGCCATGAGATAGATATGCAGCTAGCGAATGGGGGCTGGATGAGCCTCACCACTCCAGGGTCAGCCTACAGCCTCCGGCGCCCAGGATCTGTCAGCATCTGTCCTTCCCACAGCAATTCACTCAGCTGCCTCGTGTGGCTGTACTTTCTCTACATGCAAATGTTTAGTTGGTATTTTTCTTTCTTGGAAGGTTAATCTTTGAAAAAGAATACAGGCCCAGCAGTAGTGGCACACGTTTTTAATCCCAGCGTTTGTGAGACTGAGGCAGGCAGGATCTCTGAGTTTGAGGCCAGCCTGGTCTACAGGATTCCGGAGGAAGAGGAAGAGGAGGAAGAGGAGGAGGAGAAGGAGAATATAGAACTTTAAAGAACATGGACGCTTCCTGAGTTTGTACGTCATCCTTGCATACGGGCCTTGCTGGTCCTCCCTGTAGCGTTGCAACTTCAGCGCATGCGCCCCTAAAGCAAGCAGGACACTGGCTACTTTACAAGGGAACTTTCCTTCCTGCTTTTGTTTCTGAAGAGCAAGCAGACATAATTGAGGGGAGAAGAGCAGCAACAGGGAGGGCACCCCAATATGAGTCACCTGGGAGCTTTCTATTTATCTTCTGTGCTCGTGTGTGTATGTGTGTGTGTGTGTGTGTGTGTGTGTGTGTGTGTGTGTAGGTCGGAGGACAGCTTGCTGGAGTCAGTTCTCTCTCTCCATCCTACAGATTCGGGAGGGGGTCAAACTCAGGTCATCAGGCTTGGCAACAAGTGCCCTCACCTACTGAGCCCTCTCGCCAGCCCACCCAGGGGCTTTTCTATTGATGTCTTAATATGCCCGTTGTAAATCTTCCTAACACGATGTAAAGCAAATTCAGAAAGATTAAAGAATGTTTGTCCCTGTCCTGATACAAGCAGCCCTGTTCCCAGGGGACACCATGAAAGTGGTGCCGCTTGGAAGTGTGGTCATGAACTTTTTTGAACATTCTGTCCTGTGGCTTTAAAACGTTTGGATTACCGGCCTCTACTCAGAGGACATTGTGCACTTGTTATATGCTGTGAGAACAGTAAAAGCATAAACCCAGGGCCCACCTGCCTGAGTGCCTGCCTTTGTTCACTCTGGCTGAATGGCCTGGTTAGTCTGTGCCTCCATATCCTCATCTGCAAAATGGGCAACTAGGCCGCTTACCTCACAGGGTCACTTTGAGAATTTGAGCCCTCATTGGGATACTATAGAAGTCTCTGTTTTGTGTTTTAGGACAGAGTCTCAAGCATTCTTAGGGTGGCCTTGAACTCACTGTGTCTCGGGCCGACTTTGAACTCAGCCCTGATCCTCCAGAGCGAAGAGATTACAATTATGCATAGCTAGACCAGTGTAATACACTTGCCTCTTGGAACCTGTTACCTCTCCCTCCTTCATCTCTGTCTACTCCATAACAGATAAAAAGATATTTAACACACAGCAGGCCCACTGCCCAATTAATCAATTACAAAAATCCACTGTAGGTGAACTGCATTCCACCCTCACCACAGCCCAAGGGGAACATTTCTCTCCTGGTTGGAGGCCCATTCTCATGCCAGGGACGTCTGAGTCAGAAAAAAAAAAAAAAAAAAAAAAAAAAACATAGAAGGCCCAACTTCTGCACTTCAGTACCCCAGGTGTTTCTGGAAACTAGATAAACCAGCTACAGACAGCCTGCGCCAAGATATTCTTCATAAAGAGTAGAGTCCATCGCTGCTATGTGCTGATAAAGTCAGCGCAGTGGGCAGCCCAGCTCTAGACCTTTGTAAAACTGTCTCCTCAGCTAGAACCTTCTCTCCTCTCCTCTCCTCTCCTCTCCTCTCCTCTCCTCTCCTCTCCTCCCTCCCGATGACTCCTGCTAAACCTTTCCCAGTGGCTAGCAGAGTGTCTGGCTCACTCTTCCTCATTAATTAGTTGTTGAACACAGGAATGAAAGAGAGCACAGAGAAGCAATGGCTGCCCCGGCTTTATGGCGGAAACAGGATGCATTCTGGGAATTCATTCCTCGCTTTGATACGTGGGAGAAAGCCAGGCAACAGCTTCCAAATCCCAGCTGACCGGGATGCCTAAAGTCACACACAGACATCAATAAAAAAGGACAGATGCATAGAGAGATCATCCCAGGAGGCCCTCATCCTCCAGGTGTAGAGCTTAAGAAAGTCTCCCTTGAGCTGGAACAATGGCTCTGTGGATAAAGCACTTAACGTACAATGTGTAAGGGTTGGAGTTTGAGTCCTCAGAACCCACGTGAAACCATTTGAAGCAGCATGCATCTGTAATTCCAACTTATGGTTGAAAAAGGAGATAGAGACAGAAGACTCCCCAGAGGCTCTGGGTACAAACAATGGTGACTAACAGACACCCAACAAGGTGGAAGGACTGACCCCCACAGTGATCATTGGTACTCAAGCATACACTCTCAACACACACACACACACACACACACACACACACACACACACATGCATGTGCTGGAGTACATAAACACAGTCGTGCATGCACACACACATGGACACACATTAAAAACAGAAAACAAAAGCTTTCCATGTGCAGCCAGGCTTGTGAACCTGAATCACAGAGGCTCATGTTAAGGCAAGGTAGAGTTGTATGGAGGAGGTTGGGAGAGTGGTGGAAGTGAAGGGGCGAAGCATCCATAGATACCGGACATGACCCCATCACTGGCTAGCAGCTAAGGCTCTATTTAACTTTGGGCCCATCACTCTTCAAAGCCACAAAACATGCTATGGTTTGTACCCGTTTTACTTTATTAGCTCAACCCAAGGTTGACTTGACAGATAAAGGAATCTAAGTTGTATGACACGGTGGCACACACCTGATAGCACCCACTTAGGCAGAAGAAGAGGGATTGCTGCAGGTTTAAAGCCAGCTTGGGCTATACAGTGAATTCCAGGATAGCCTGGGCTACAAAGTAAAATTATAAACTGAGTGTGGAGATACACACCTTTGATCCCAGCACTCCAGAGGCAGAAGCCAGTGGGTCTCTGTGAGTTGGAGACCAGCCTGGTCTACATATCGAGTCCAGGCCAACTAGGACTACATCATAAGATGAGATCTCCCACAAGATCCTGGAAGCGTCAGTCAGAGGGGTGGGGCTCTATGTAGTCTTTGGGGAGGCTAACTGAGTGGAAGAATCAATGGAAAGACAGATGGATGGATGGAGGGAGGGATGGAGAGGGAGGGGGGAGGAGGGAGGGGAGGGGAGCAGTAGAGCAGCCCCTGCAAATGCTTACAGGACAGGTAAGGAGAGAGGAGTCATTTAGCCACTAGACGTCAGGGTAATATACCTGTTTCTAAGTGTCAAATGAGCCTCATTTTTTTTTCCGTGTTATAATGGCCTCATCTTTTGACCATCGGCAGCAACCTTGGTTCAGAGGTCATTGTCAGAGGCACTCTGCGTAAGTGGCTTCCTCACTTAAAGCCATGCAAAGATGCTTCATTTATGTAGAAAGCTCCTACATAAATCTTTCAAATAGAAGAAAAAGTAAATCAAACTATACAGATTTATCCCTCAAAGAGATCAGAGTAGTAGCGGAAACGATTACTACTAAGGGGACAAAGTAATAATCAAGGTAAACAAAGACAGGAAATAAAACAGAGCCGGGAGTCCAATCAGCACACAATTCCTGCAACCAAAGCCTCTTGTCCTCACAGTTGCCCAGAACAGCTCCAAAGTCAGCTGGGAGCTAGACCCTGGCACCTAAAGCAAACACCGATCCATGAGTCCCAGTATTCTCCCCTGACCCAGACATTGCCCAGGAGCTATTCCTGATGCCACATAACACATGGATGTGACACGTGTCCTAGGATACACATGTTTAGAATCTAGAGAGCTTTCAGTGGCCACAGCTGATGGAGGAGACGCATCATTGGCCTCTGTGGAGAAGTAGAGCAGTGTTCAGGGATGGTGCTGAACATCCTGCTACAGGCTAGCCCTCTGCGACAGCTACCCAGCCAACACGCAGAGAGCGCTGAGGTCAGAAACCTGCAATAGAACAGTGCGGAGCAACAGTGTGCTGGGCCCAAGGGAGGAGCAGGGCTAAGGCAGCCTTAGCGCTCCTTTGCTTCCCACCTTGGCTTTGAGCTTTCCTGAACTGAGCAAAGTGTGCTGGGAGATTTCTAGGGGACTTGACCTTTTAAATTGAGAGACATTAGTGAAAAAACAGAAAGAAGAGGACCCCGCAGTGTGCTGAGGGGAACTCTTCTAGTCTCCTGCAGCCTTAGAGCTCAAACAGGCAACATGGCACCTGATGCTGGACCTCGTTGGTTCTAGACTGGGACAGACACAAGGTACAAAAGCCAATCAGAGGATGATGTAAAGATCAGGAAGTACTCAAAGCTGGCTGACCTCAAGGGTCACCCTTCTGTAGCTGTTGGCTAAAATTGTCCTGATGGATTCATCCAACACACGCTTCAGTGTGTCAGTCAATTGTGTGAGACTTTATAAGACAAACAAGACCAAGCAAGCCACCATTGTTCCTGACTTACTGAAATTTAAGTCTAGTCGGGGTACAGATGTTACAATTCACGTCTGATCCACAGGACGGTACCTGTGCGGTAAAGTCAAACCCGCTGTGGACAGGCTGGAGATGCAGCAGTCTGAGCGCTCACGTGCTCCTTCCCTGATCTGCAGAGCCCTGGCTGCTGCCTCTGCCGTGGCCAGCCGCGGCTGAGCTAACTTCAGGAATAGCCACTGTTGTCCCCACTTTAACCACCACCCCTACACACACACACACACACACACACACACACACACACACACACACACACACACACATGCACCACTGAAAATGTTACACTGTCGTGGGACAATTCTGTTGTTGTTGTTGTTGCTGTTGCTGTTGTTGTTACGGGAGATATGTATTCTAACTCTGGCCATTGGAGTCCCCTTTCTCTGATCAGTCACATATGTGTCATAGCTAAGAGGATTGGCAACAGCTGACTACATCATATCTCAGGTCAGATATATATATTTTAAAATCCTGATCCTTAGGTTTCTTTGTTGTTGCTTTTTCCCTCCTTGAAGATAACAATTTTGTTTGTTTTGCATAACTGGTGTGACCATTAAATAGAACAATAGATACAGACTATCCACTCATACATATATCTACTCATACACACATGTATATACACATTCAACTGTCCATCTACTCATATTTATATATGTGTGTGTGTGTGTGTGTGTGTACATTCATATATATTCAATTATCCATCCATTTATCCATACATCCATAAATTTAATTATCTATTCATATATCCAAGCATCTGTCCATATAGCCATTTACCCACCCATTCATCCAGCCATCAAACCACATATCCAACCATCCATCATCCATCCAATTATCCACACATCCACCTATTTAACTTTCTAACCACTGAACTGCTCATATAGCCATTCACTCAACCATGCATCTAAACAACTATCCCCTTAACCATTCAACCATCCATTCATTCTTTTTTTTTTTTTTTTCGAGACAGGGTTTCCCTGTGTAGCCCTGGCTGTCCTGGAACTCACTTTGTAGACCAGGCTGGCCTAGAACTCAGAAATCCGCCTGCCTCTGCCTCCGGAGTGCTGGGATTAAAGGCGTGCACCACCACGCCCGGCTTCATTCATTCTTTTATCTATCATCCGCCCATCCAACCATCTGTCCAATGATCCATAAAGTCATCCACCCATTTATCCAACCCTCTACCCACGCACTTGACCATATATCCATTTATCCAACCATCCATCCTTCAACTATGCATTTATCCATACATCCATTTATTTATCTATATAACCATCAAATTGTTCATATATCAATTTACTCCACCATTCATTTATCCATATATCCATCCAACCAGCCATCCATTTATCCATCTATTGTGCTTCATCTATCCTATCTATACATACATTTAACTACCCATTCATGCAAACTTCTGTCAATACATACACTCATTCACTCAACCATCTATCCATCCACCCAACCACCCATCTATGTATGGCAGCAACTCTATGTTAGATACCAGCACTTGTTAAGCACTGCAAAGGATCTGAAGAGAAAGGACATATGAACATCTTTCTAAGTATAGCCCTGGAAGACATAGAGATGCGATTGAGTGCTCTTACTACTTTTTTTTTTTTTTTTGAGACAGGGTTTCTCTGTGTAGCCCTGGCTGTCCTGGAACTCACTCTGTAGACCAGGCTGGCCTCGAACTCAGAAATCCGCCTGCCTCTGCCTCCCAAGTGCTGGGTTTAAAGGCGTGTACCACCACTGCCCGGAGAGTCCTCTTACTACCTTATCCTTTAGGAAGACTCTGTGGGGCCTCTTTTTCACCTCTAGCCTATGCTAGTGGAAAGGTTATAGTTTGCAGAGGCCATGTGGTGTCCCGCTCCAGAGCCATTTCCTCTGGCCATGGGTTCAACCAAGTCTTACAACTATGAATTAAAGTACATTTAGTCCTTTAACTATGCTCCTGTAATCTCAAATTCAGTGAAATCAACTCCATTTTACAAAAGAGGAAGTAGGCTGAGAGGGGGAGGTAACTCTTCCAAGGTCACACTGAAGGTATATGGGATGGGTCCCAGGCCATTTGATTCACACTGATGGTATATGGGATGGGTCCCAGGCCATTAGATTCTCACATTTGGGTGTCCTCTGTGTCACATTCTCCTGCTTACTGGGGAGTCAAAGGGAAGAATCCCCAGACTGTTAGAAGGTTAGTCTCTGACAAGACATTGGCCATGTATCCTCAGCTAAAAATGATATCAAGGGGCGGAAGACACAGTTCAGTGGGGAAAAGTACTTGCTGACGAGGCTGATGATCCGAGTTCGATCCCTGGGACCCATATGATGGAAGAGGACTGACTGACTCCTGAGGGTGGTGCTCTGGCTTCCATGAGCACATTTTTTTTAAAAGAATGCTTTTATGTAATATTTACTGAGTCCTCTCAGTCAGTGTGATGTCACGAGCCTTACTTACAACCTGTGACCCCTTATAGATCACAACTCCAACTTTGTCTTCATGTTAAAGACAGTGGAGGCACAGAAACACTAATTGCCTTGGGTGATTATCCCAAACAAGAAACAGAACCAACATGCACAGCACTCCAGAGGCCAGGTTCTGGATGTGTGTGTGCACATGTAATTTAGCTCCATGAAACGGACCAAGTTATTATTATTATTTTTTTAATCTAGAATGTGCTTCAAGAGGAAAAACTTTCTCTTGGATCTCTCTCCCCAGAAACAAAACCCTCACCAGTCTCTCTGCCTCCTCCCAAGGAATTTTCTATGCAAATACAAACCTGTGTGTACATATATAGGACTACATCCGTTTCGTTATCAGAGACTTTCTATCTCTGCACACATCAGCACCCCATTATACATTCTGATTTACATATTCCCATTTCATTATATATGGCCAGTTTGCTGCTCACCAAAGCCTTTGTGGTCAGTGGACAGCACGTTTTCCCAGCTTCACACATGCAATGCACAACCATGCTCAGTTCCCTTAGACCCTGTGGGATGACGACTCCAAGTTCATCCCCAGAGAGGGACAGAGGAACCAACATGTGGTCCCTGTGGTTCATACACCGAGGTTCCATCCCAGCTGGCTACAGGCTCAGCACCACTTTCGGAGGATTTTGCGCATTTGTACGGGAACCCTTCCTTTCTATAGAATTATGACATGATTCCCTGGCTGTAGGTTCTCAGAAAAGTGTTCCCCCTCAAAAAGAGCAAAGCACTTGCTGCAGACTCCTGCAGCCCTTCCCAGTCCTTCCCTCACCCTTTCCAGAACAAGCCATCATCCCCTTGTCAGGGACCTGAGCAAGGCCCAGAATCTGCTAGGCTTCCAGTCATTCTAAAGGAACCCTTGGAGGGTTTTGGAGCCCATCGGAAACATACTGTCCGTCGTCTTGTAGCCTCCCCAGCCTGACCGTGGTCCCACCCCATTCAGCCATCTCCCAGCCCCAGATATATTGGCCTTACTTACCATAAGGACTCGCCACTGGAGCCCCGAGGGGCACGTTCACACTGACCATGACCAAGTGTACCCAGCTGGACACTGGGGGGCATGGAGGAGCAGGGGCCCACACACAACAGCAAAGGGGCCACCGGGAGCCAATCCACCAGGAAGGCAGTGAGCACAGCCAGCTGCCACCCCGCCCGGTTATCTTATTGATTCTTCTAATCACCCAAGGTGGGTGGATACGTTAAAGAGTAACCAGTCACTTAGGGAACCTGTGGCTGGGGATTGTCGTTTTTGTCATGGCAACAGCAACCTGGTTAGACCTGAGGTCCACTCAAGCCCAGTCTTGGATTCTGGGGTTAGGGGAATCTAAAGCCAGATGTTGGAAACATCAGCCTTCCAACTTGAGAGAAGAGGCTGAGCAGCAGGGCCTAGGGAATTGTTGAGAGTCCGAGATGGGTGGAGTTTTATGGCTCTGGACTATGGGTGCGGTAAGTACATGAAAAAGTGGGGAAGTGAGGGGAAGGGTAGAGGAGGGAGGGAGGGTGGAGAGCTAAGTTTATGGCATACCAGCCTGGATGCTGGGAGTTGAACATAGGCATTGCTTGGATTAATTAAGCCTTGAGCTAAAGGAGTTTGAGGGGGGCTGGAAAGAGAACTCAGTGGTTAAAATCGCAGGCTACTCTTTCTGGGGACCCTGGGTTTGATTATTAACACCCACATGGTAGCTCACAGCCATCTGTAACTACTGTTCCAGAAAACCCAGTACCTTCTTTTGGACTTCACAGACACGTGGCACATGCATGGTATACAGTCATACACGCAGGTAAAACACCCATACACATAATACACAAACACTAAAATAAATCCAAAAGTAAATAAATGAAGAACATTGATGCATAGAGAGAGACATTGCTTGCCTGGAGTCTCACACTGGATGCAGAGAAAGAACCGAGATCACCGTGCTAACCCACCACACCTCTCAACTGAGGACCTACTATGCATGGTGTTCTGTGTTAAACTCTAGTGACAGAATGGAACTTGAGGACTAGTGAAAGAGATGAACCATAATCACATTATCAGTCAAGGGTGGATGCTATTTGAGATGGACCAGCTAGTGGTATAGCCTTCTGCTGGCCCCACTCTCTATCCTATGGGAAACCCACTGTGGACTCCTGCAGTCTGGTCTAAACCTTCTCTCACACAAGACAACCTACCACCTGGTTCTCGGTTTTGTTTCTTTTGCTGACACCCATTTCATTTGGCCTGTGGTTGGATCTCCCAGCCATCGTTGGCAGTCCATCCAGATCACCGCAGGTTAAAACACTGGCCACATGTCAAACTTGAAACTCAGAGGAGCAAGCGCCCCGTCCCCAGCTCTGCTATTTTCTTGGTGATCCTTTTGCTAAGTTCTTCCTGTTTCCCTACAGTAATTTTCCCATGGTGGGTTTCCCACCTCCAAAACCAACTACACCCTCTCAGCCTCTCCCTCCAGAGCACTCTTCAAGCCACTTCCAGGTTAATCTCTCAGGGAAGGCAGAGTCAGGGTCAGCCCTGAGAGCCCTGCCTTCTCATGGCCTTTCATCATGGGCACGGTGTCTACAGCTCCTTTAATTGCTTCTCAGTTCTCTTGCTTTCCTTTCCAGTGCTACCATTCTGGTTCAAGCCAATCACAATTTTTACCTCTCTACTGAAATAGCTGTTTGCTCTTTCCCAGCGTTCAGTGGGGCCCTCAACAAATCTGGTCCTCATCAATGTAGCCCTTGTTGTGTTCTCCAGTGAAACCTGATGGTGTCATTCCAGTGATGGGATCTTGGGTTGTTGGGGTGTTTTTTGTTTGTTTGTTTGGTTGGTTGGTTGGTTGGTTTTTGTTTTTTGAGGCAGGATCTCTACATGGTCTTGGCTAGACTGGGATTTGCTATGTAGACCAGACTGTCCTTGAATTTTCAGAGATCTGCCTGTCTATCTCCTGAGTGCTGGAATTAGGGAAAAGCATGTGCCATCAATTGGCTCCAGTGATAGGATCTTAGTGTGCCCCTGATGGATTCTCTAAGAGTGATTTTCACGGTGTTTCCCCTCCATACCTCCTTGTTGACGTGGGTTCTCTCTCTCTCTCTCTCTCTCTCTCTCTCTCTCTCTCTCTCTCACACACACACACACACACACACACACACACACACACACACACACACTGCATCCTTTCCTCTAGCTCACCTCTCTGGGACTCAACCATCCCTTCATAAGAAGTAGGAGAAGGAGCCCGGGGAGATGGATGGCTAGTTAAGGAGGAGCCCGGGGAGATGGATGGCTAGTTAAGGGCACTTGTTGCTTTTGCAGAGGACCCAGGTTTGGTTCCAGCACGTGGCAGCTCATACCTGTTTATAACTCCAGTCCCAGGGGATATGATATTCTCTTCTGGCTTCTGTAGGTGCCAAGCTCACAAGCTATGCACATATGTACATGCATGTGGGCAGTCAACACATTTATACACATAAAATAAAAATAAATTGAGTAAAACAAAAATCTGCTTTGACATGGATAATGGGGAGATGTATTTACATGCGTGAGCAGGATATATAGGAAATCTTGAAACTTCTCTGTAGCTAAGGATGACCCTGACCTCCCACCTACATCTCCTGAGTGCTAGGATCACAGGTAGGGGGTTTACATGATGCTAGGAATAGAACTGAAAGCTTTCTGCACTCTAGGGGAGCATTCTGCTAGCTGAACAACATCCCCAGCCCAAGAGGGATATTTTAACACTGCTATCCCTGGGTAGGATTTTGATCTGGGATGACAATCGTGCGGCTGCATTCTTGGGAGCTTCTTCTTTCACTCACTTTCAGAATTTGGAAGTCAACACTCAACTTTCCTCTTCTGCTAAGTAGAGTGGTAATATCTACGTCTGTGTTGCTTTACTGTGCTCGCCCCCTTTCCTGTTCCCAGGGGAATCCCATTACCCTCACCCCCTTTTCACCCCACTCAATTTTTTTTCTCATGTTTTTTGACTCCCCGGAAGCTAAAGAGATCCAAGAGCCACCGCCCGAGGATCAAAGGACGGTGTTGGTAGCAGGAAGGGGGGAGAGTGACAAACACCAGTCAAGGACTGGGTGGAAATGACCAGAGAGAAGACTCAGGATTCCACAGAGGCTCTGTGGGAAGGGGTGGGTTTTCTGTCCAGTCTGGGCACTTTCTCTGAATGGAGCCTTCTTTAGCCTACAGGGAGTGGGTCCCAGCATGAGGGCAAGGTCTGAAGGGGGAGATTTTTACTATCCCTGGAGACAAAAGGACTTTTGTGTTTTATGATCTGTGGGTGAGATGGGGTGGAGAGAGGGGAAATGGTTTATTGGAATGAAAATGACATTGCAAGGGAGAACGAGGAGAAAACCAGCCAGTAGAGCCTCAGATGGGAAACTAGAGATGGAACCGAGCAGGGCAGAGCGGGGGCGGGGGTGGAGTGAAGGGCAGATGAATCGAGTGAAGATGGTTCAAGGCAGGTGGATCAAGTGAAGATGGAGCAGGGCACATGGATGGAGGGAAGACAGAGCGAGCAATAGAGTGCAGTGGTGGAGTAATCAGAAGATAGACTGCGGCAGACGGAATGCTGTAGGGAAGAAAGACAGAGGCAGAAATAGCTCCCTGGTCAACGTGCGGTTGTATCTTTGGAGAGGTTCCAGGAAGGTCAAAGAAGTGTGAATTTAGCCCTCAGTGTCCTTAGTTTCCTCGGCTAGGAAACAAGCCTGAGTCCTGTGGTGTTCTAGAAAATGTACCAAAGGTGGGGATGTGATGTGCACAAAATTTTTAAAAATAAATAAGTTAGAACTTGTGCTACAATAGCTGAGGGTGACTTTCAGCTGCTAAACTTCTCGATTCTCCTTCCTGGGATCATAGGTGTGTGCCTCCTATGGCGACACAGGGCTCTCACGGTGCTTCTCAGGTATGTATTCTAACGCTGAGCTGCAGGTTGAGACTGTCCTGTAAATGCCTTTCGCTAAGTGGACAGTCTTGGGTTGGAAGCCTGATAGTCACAAACTAAGCTTCCTATTATGTTCCCAGCCGTCCTAGCTGGAGATAACCAGACAAAGGAAAACTACAGATCTTGCCAGGCATGGTGGGGCAAGCCTTTAATCCCGACACTCTGGAGGCAGAGGCAGGCAGAGTTCAAGGCCAATGTAATCAACACAGAGCAACACTGTCTTGAAAAACAAAAACAAATGAACAAAAGTGCATATCTCTCTAGATATCCGAGAGAGCAAAGATGTTACTAAAGAAGGAAGAGGAGACTCCTTTAATACATACAGGACATTAAAGAAAAGACATTTATAAAGAACTGTAGGGGCTGCCCAATTCCTGTTCTCCCTCTCGTCTTTGGGGAGGAATCTTTCAAGGGTCAGGTTCAGCTAGGGGTGACATAACATTGGGCCAGTTCAGACCCATGGGAGCCTGTTGGATTTGAGCCCAGAGAAGCACATGTTGCTGTTGCAGTTGCCTTGGTAACTGGGAGGACAGGCAGAACACGGTTTCCCTGTCTTGTAGGGTGCCTCCCCGATCCAGTTGCCCCTAAAAGAGAACAGACCCAAGGGAAACAGGGTTAGGAAACAGAAGAGTTTAGGGCAAACAGCCTTCATAGATTTCCATGTTTCAGTCCTGAGGGTTGGCGGTGTATGTGACCTTGTGCATGGCACCTCTGTATGCCCTGGTTTCTTTCTCTGCAAACCCAGCGGAAGATCTCTCCTCCATAGGGATGCAGAGAAGAGCAAAAATGCAGCCTGTGCATGTATGTGCAGCATGGTGCATGGCAAATAGTGACATCATGTAAGGGTTGGTATTCTCTTATTCCCCAAGTCTCCCTGGAGACTAGGTGCTCTGAACTAGAGTCGCCCTCTCAAAAGACCACCACCTTTTAGGGGAGTGAAAAGGGACTCATTGTCTAATGGTTACAAAGTTTCCTATAGGCTGATGAAAAAGAAAAATGTTTAGAAGGGTTGGGGATGCCTATGGCTCAGTTGGTAGAGATATTGCCTAGTATGCACAGGTCCCTGAGTTCAGTTCCCAGCACCACACATAACAGGTGTGGAGGTTCATGCTCATAATTCTAGCACTTGGAGGTGAGAGCAGGAGGATTAGTTTAAGATCATCTGTAGCTAATTAATGAGTTAAAAGCCAGCTTGGACAACATGAGACCTTGTCTCAACAGAAGAACAGAGATAGCAAGATGGCTCAAAGGGTCAAGGCACTGGCTGCTAAGCCAGATGAGGGATTTATGAGTTTGAGGCCAGCTTGTGCAATGTGGTAATTTCCAAGATAGCATAGACCACATAAAGAGACCCTGTTTCAAAACCACAAAACAACAACAATGAAATAAAACAAAAAAAATTTAAAATTTATTTTATTTAAATATGTATTTAAAATAATTAAAAAATTAAAAAATCAAATAAAAAAATAAAAAAGACCATGCATTTTTTGTTTGTTTGTTTTGTTTTTCAAGACAGGATTTCTCTATATAGCCCTGACTGTCCTAGAACTCACTTTATAGACCAGACTGGCCTCCAACTCAGAAATCTGCCTGCCCCTGCCTCCCAAGTGCTGGGATTAAAGGCGTATGCCACCACCACCCAGCTAAGAACATGCATTTAATTTTTTATTCTATTTAGATATGCATTTAAAATAAAAAAAATTTAAAGATTTCCCTCCCTCAAAGTACTGGGTTGGCATTATGTGTTGCTTGCTTTATTTTTGTTTTTGAGGCAGGGTGTCATGTAGCCAAGACTGGACCTCACTGTGAAGCCCAGGTGACTGTTAACTCCTGACCCCGCCTGGCTTCTACCTTCCCCGTGCTGAGATCTCATCATGCACCACCAAGCCTGGCAAGTGATAGGAAAATCTGGACTTCCGATTTTACAACAGGTTTCATTAATTTATTCATTCATCCGTCAAGCTCTTCAGAATGTCCTTGGATATCAGGATTAGCGCCAGATACTACAGTCTATACTTTTAAGAAGGACTCTTGGGGGCCAGGCATGAGGGGAACACACCTATAACCCCAACAATCAGAAGGGTGAGGCAGGAGGACCAGAGGTTCAGTCATCCTCATTGAGAATTTGAGGCCAGCCTGGGCTAGAGAGAGCCTGGTGTTTTGTTCTGTTTTGTCTTTTCTTCCTTTAAAGTACTTTAAAAGTACCCTTAAGCCTTAGGAAGGGTGGGAGTGGAGCGTCCTTTTGATAGAATCAGAGTAGCTCCCTGGGTTTTTTTGTTTGTTTGACCATTTGAGGACAAGTTCTGCTTACCAAAAAAGGATAACGGTAATCGGGGTGGCTGAGTTTCCTAATCCCAGCACTGGGGAACCTGAGACAGAAGTGATCTGCAAGTTTGAGCCCACTCAAACTTGAGTTCTAGGCTGGTCTGGGATATAGAATGAGACCTGTCTCAAAAGACCAAAACAGGCTCCTTTTTCTTCATTTTGAGATGAAAATCTGTAATGTCCACAAGCCTGAACACTGGTGCTGGAGGGAAACGTTTATTGTAGTTTTCCCTGTGTTTCTAAGAGATGTTGTAAAGACGGCTCCTGATCTATTGAGTCTGAGGGAGAGCTGAGCGTGCCCTTCCACCCAGTCCCTCCTACAGGGGGCAGGTGTTCTTAGTTATCTGTTTCTTGGGGTGAGCTCAGGGCCTGGCACTGCACCCACGAGAGGTTTGCACATGCCCAGTGATGCCTGGCATTGGTGTGAAAGGCTAGCTTAATGGTGAAGTATTAGGACAGACATTCGGGGTGGGGGTTGGGGAAAGATGGGCCAATTCAGGTCACAGCCCCCCTGCTCCCACCTCTCTCTCTCTCCTCTCTCCCCTCCCCTTGGGTTCAGAAGGATTATTAGATAAAGCTGTGGCTAAATGATAGAACACTTGGCTAGCTTGTACAAGACCCAGTCCCTGTATCAACCGACCGACCGACCGACCGACCGCTTTGTCAGGTGACTCTCCTAAATATCCCAAACTACTACAGTATTGAAGATAAGGAACCCTGGGGCAGTACTTACTTAATGGCGTAGTTGCAGACCAGGTACACAGCCTGCTGCCAGGTGCTGCCCCACACATTGATGCTGCTGCAGGTGTGAACGGCACAGCCCAGCCGATTGGAGGATGCCCACACCATCTGCAGAAGCACAGAGACAGGCAGGTTGAGACTTGAAGGAGCCCTGGGCAGCATGGTTACTGGACGCCATTCCAGTTGAGTATATTATGTGATGTCTTGGGGCCAGGGATAGGAGGATGGGAAGGGGTAGTGGCAGGGGTGGGATGGGGGGGAGAGGCCAAGTCTGCATCCTAACTGGGGGGGGGGGGGGGGCTTGAGGTGTTTACTCTGTGATGGAATGTCTCTCAAAAATAGCATTTTATTGAACCCAACAGTAAGGGATATGTCTCACATTGTTACACAGTGAACTATGAGCATACGACACTACTACGAGGAGGTTAGATACAAACCTTTCAGTGACACTCACTTGAATCAGCTTTGCCTGCTATGTGATTTTGACTGAGTGTCTAATCCTCTCTGTGCCCCTCTGATTCATTGGGAAGACAGAAGAATAATGCCCCATGGTTTTGTTGGTTTGTTTTTGTTTTTATTTTTTGTTTTAGACAGTGCCTCACTGTGTATCTTTGGATAGCCTGGAATATGTAGAGGAAGCTGAGCTGGAACTCACAGAGCCCTGCCTGCCTTGGCCTCTGCCTCTGCCTCCCAAGTGCTAGACTTAGAGACATGAACCACCACAGGTATTTTTATTTTTTTAAGATAGTTGTATAGAAGTCGGTGTGAAGCTTAGTCATAGAACAAAACTGACAACAGGAGTCTCGGGAAACAGAAAATACCCCCAAATATTTCCAACAAAACGGTGGCAGGTTATGATGCCTGTAATGAGTTCCAGGCTCAAGACCCTGAGTTTCAATATAGTTCATCTCAGTGCGTTGTCTTCACAACTTTCCAGGAAAGCACACACAGGGAATGGTGGGAGTGCCTGGGGTCCCAGTACTCAGGAGGCTGAGGCAGGAGGATGGAGAGTTAGTGACCAGCTTGGAATAGGCAGTGACTCTGTCTACAAAGAGAGAAACAAAAGAAAGCCTATGGAGCCCAGAACCAAAGCCCCCATCCTGCCTTCCCCCATCGTTCTCCATCTGTTCGGTAGCACTCTCAGCTGATAGGAGGGTACCTGGGTATAGTGGGAGCAGACAGGACCACTGCAGAGCCAAGGGCAGTGTGGGGTGCAATCCTTTGGAGCGGGGAATGAGTAATGGCGCTTCTCCTCAGACCAGGACCTCACAAGGTCTACCACAGAACGGTACCTGGGGAGACCAAGAACATGGAAGAAGGTGAGGGAGGATGGAAAAGTCACTCTGTCACCAACTCGTTTGGTGAGCCACTCATTTCTCCATCATGTTCCCCATCTGTAAAACGCTAGAATGGAGACCATCACACCTACCTCGTGGTTCTGTTCTGAAGAGCCACGGAGAGCTCACTTGTCCCGGGTACATAGTAAGTGCTCAATAAAGCTGTGCAAAGAGCCAGGTTGTAGAGGCATCTCAGACAGAGCTCATATTTTCAGGGAAGGAGAGTCATGTTGGATCATCAGACCAGCCCAGGAAGCCCTCCACAGGCTAAAGTACCTGATGGGGTCTGAGGACTTTCACCATCAGCTAGAGCTGATAATGCCCATATCCTGAAGAGATCAGGCCATCTCCCAAGGAGCTCTCTCTGGGACAGAGTTTAGAAGCAGTCTAATGCTGTAGCTTGATGGTGTGCTGAGCTGAATCACATGGCATGGAACTTCCTGCCCCGTCCACTCAAACTTACAAAAGTGTGACATTCCTTTGTTCCTGGGATTGCTCTGGGGGGTTTCTCTGGTGACTTCTCTGATGAGTCTCTCTGGCCTTTCCTCACCATTCCTCCCGGTGGCATTTGACTAACTCTCACTGACCTTGAACTCACAGAAATTGGCCTTCTGCCTCTCTGCCTCTGCCTTCTAAGTGCTGGGATTAAAGGTGTTGACACTACAGCTGGCTCTCTCTGGCTCTCTTATTCTCATGCTTTTTTAAAAAGACTAAATTTTGGAGCTGGAGAGGTGGCTCAGGTCTTCCAGAAGATCCAAGTTCAGGGTAGGAGAACACATGTGGCAGACATATATACACATAAATATAAAATGTTTTTAAAAAGATTTTATTTTTATTTTAAATTGTGTGCACATGTATATGTGTGTGTGTGCTTGTATGTGTCTGTGCACATGAGGGCAGTGTCCAGGGATATCAAAAAAGAGTGTTGGATCCCTCAGAGCAGAAGTTACAGGTGACTGTACTTACCCTTGACCACTGACTTAACCACTCTCTCTAATAAGCTGCATTTTCTGAAGGGAATTATATGTTAGCCTTCCCTTCCCAGACTGCCCAGGTGTTTTCTCTTACTCTCCATCACTGCACTTAGCAGACAGGCATAGAGCCAAAGAAGCAGTAAGTGGACCCAGGAGCACTCACACTGGCAGTGTGTGTGTCAACTCGCTTTCTCTGTGAGCTCCAAAAGGGCCAGCCATCAGGCAATTGGAGTGAGACAGGAAGACTCTCATAGCAGGAAAAGAGGGTGTGTGTGCCAGGGGAAGACCATCCATGGTCATTGAGATCAGTTCTGCAGGGCTCTGAGAAACCATTCATGGCTCCCAAGGCCTTTCACTGCCTCCAACCAGCTGGTGACATGCCAAGGCGGAGACGTGCCCCATGGCATGAGGAGCTCAGTCAGGACCAACCTTGACCCTTGCTCGGGATATGGCAAACTGGTAGGATAGGGAGGGTCATGTTTTCCTAATGCCCTTAATTTGTTGAATAAAAATGTGCCATATGGGCATCTCTTTTTTTTTTTTTTTTTTTTTTTTTTTTTTTTTTTTTTTTTGGTTTTTCGAGACAGGGTTTCTCTGTGTAGCCCTGGCTGTCCTGGAACTCACTTTGTAGACCAGGCTGGCCTCGAACTCAGAAATTCGCCTGCCTCTGCCTCCCGAGTGCTGGGATTAAAGGCGTGCGCCACCACGCCCGCCTCATATGGGCATCTCTTAAATGTTTCTGTGTGCCGGGTGTGGTGGCTCACGTCTTTAATCCCAGCACTCGGGAGGCAGAGGCGGCGGATTTCTGAGTTCGAGGTCAGCCTGGTCTACAAAGTAAGTACCAGGACAGCCAGGGCTATACAGAGAAACCTGTCTCAAAAAACCAAAAAAAAAGTTTCTGTGTATGTTTCTGTGCACGTGGGGCATGTATGTCTGTTTGGAGGCCAGAAGCTAACGCCAGGTATCATTTCTTAGATGCCATTTGTCTTGTATTTTGAGACAGGGTCTCTCACTGGCCTAAAATTCAAAGACTAGGCTAGTCTGCCTTGCCAGTGATCCCCAGGGATCACCCCCAACCACCGGTCTCCATTTCCCCAGTGTAGGGATTGCAGAAATACACCATTGTGCTCCGATTTCTTACCTGGGCTTTGAGAATTGAACACAGATCCTCAAGATTGCCAGACAAACACTTTAGCAGCTGAGCTCTCCTCAGCCCTCATAAATGTCTTTGCAAGTTTACTAGCTTATGGAAACCCACCTGTCTAGAAATAACCTAGGTCAACAGAGACCCCCAAGTTTTGGAATATAGGCGTAAGTTTCTCAGGTCACACACATCAGAACTCAGGCGCCCACACTCTGACTCAGAAGCTGGAATGTTGACAAAAGCCAGGCTAGCAGTTCAGTTTCATTGTCACTCCTGGGCTCAATGTATTCACCTCCCCCCTCTGTCCTAGCTCCACTCCCCAAAGCCCTCACCCTCATCACCTCATTGTGCACGTGAGTCTTCAAATCTATCCTCACTCTGTGATGTAGCATGAACTCTAGTCTGTATTGCCTGTGTCTCCTAACTACAATGGGCTTCCATATATGCAGAACGAGTCTACCTGGTTAATCACAGTATCCATCACCATGCATAGCGCCTGGGCCAGAGTAGGTACTCAGTGTCCAGTGACAAAATGAAGAAAGGGCAGAGGTTCACTCACCGGCCAGAATGGATAGAGAGGTTCTGACCCATGTATTTCATCAGCTGTGAGGGTCCGTGGGCCCAGATGCACTGCGTGGCCCAGGCTTCAGCAGACCTGGCCAGCTGCTCATCCCAAACCTGATGAAAGACAGACCATGGATTTGCACCATGATAAATAACCACCATGACCACAGTTGGGAGCAGAGATGCCCATTGACCTGACACTGTGCATTCTCCATCACCTGAGACCAATACACCCAACTAAGAGATCAGAAAACAGAGGCTCAGACAAACTCCCAGGTCAAGCACAGATCCTCAGCTGAGCCAAGGTCTGTGCTCCGGTCTCTGGCTCTGAGTCCCACGTTCTTTCTTTCTCACTAGACCTCAAGTTGAAAGCTCTAAGCTAAGTCTGGAACCTCGAGGCATTTATTTAGTAGTTATCCGTTGTCCCTCCAAGTGACTGAGCCCGGGGCAAAGAGGAATCACTAGGTTCCCAGTATTTTCATTTAAAAACTCAACTCAAGGCCTTTTTCCTTTAAAGTATGGAAACTTGCAAAGAATTAAGATTAAAAATAAAAGCAGAAGGTGGTGGTGCATACCTTTCATTCTAGCATTCCGGAGGCAGAGACAGGAAGATCTCTATAAATTGAGACCAGTCTGGTCTACTTGGCAAACACCAGGCCAGCCAAGGCTGCATAGCAGAGAGACACTGCCTTGAAAACAAGGTATCAAAACTACACATTTCATCACTCCTGGACTATCCTCGAAGCCACCTGTACCCATCCCCAGCAGTCTCCAACCTGAAATGCTCCCTGTAACCCAGATATGTAGACACACAATGGCTGTGTGCTCTGTTCTACACCTAACAAAGCAGGTCACCCTAGTGGGTATTCCACATCGACACCTTTTAAATCCTCTCTTTATCCTTCTTCATAGTTATATAAGTTTCCGGTGTGGAAATTCTTCACAATTTATAACTAGGGAAAAAAATATCTCTTTAAAAAAATACTAACTCCCATGGCTGGAAAGACGGCTTAAAGGGGAAAGAACACGTAGAGTTCTTTCAGAGGACCTGGATTTGGCTCCCAGCACCCATATAAAAACTCACAACTGCCTATAATTCCAGTTCTAAGGAAGCTGATATGCCTTTTTGTTTAAGGAAAGCCTGGGCTACATGAGGTTGAAGCGGGATAGCAAGACAGGAAAATTATGGAGAGTTGGGAAGAGAGGAGAGCCCCTCCCCTGGGGCCTGGTTAAAGTCTCCTACCGGCTGAGACTTAAGGAATCTAACACAGCTAACAACATCGCCCACTGCTGACAAGATCTTGTCTCAAAACAAAACAAGGGCTGGAGAGAGATGGTTCGGTGGTTAAGAGGACCGGCTGTTCCTCCAGAGGACCCAGGTTCAGTTCCTAGCTCCCACCTGGAGGTTCAGAAGCATCTGTAAGTCCGGTTCCAGGGGACACCTGATGCTTTCTTCCTGCCTTCCTGAATACCAGGCACTCCCATGGTGCACAGTCATACATGCAAGCAAAACCTTCACGCACATAAAAATAAATAGATAAAATATTAACAAAACCCCCAAACCCAGTTTCCTCCTAACTCTGACTCCCTGGAATTCTCTCTGTTAGTATTGTTCACTCAGCAAATATTGAACAATATTCTTTGGCACCGAGGACTCAGTCTAGCAAGGAAATGAGCTGCCAAACAAACATGACACACCACAAGCCCAGGGCATGTGGGAATGTGGAAAGTGACCAGACCTTCTTGGCGCTTGGAAGGTCTCAGGAGGGAGAGCTGCTTAGCCTCAACCTGGTCCATGGGCACAAGCCACCACACGGACAAGAAACGAAGGAACTGAAGGAAGCTAAGACGCCCCCATTGCTGCCGCCTGCTGCCGCCTGCAGCCGCCTGCCGCACTGGTGACCCTCCCCAGCATCCCTGGAGAGACTCGATCCCAGTGGATCTATACCAGTGTTCTATACCACAGGCAATAAGTAAACACCTGTTGGGGCTAATGCCGTCGATATTGCTGGTGCTCAATTAAATGTGTCATTTGTTTGGGAACTGGGGGGGCCTTCTGTGTGGCAGTTTCAACGTTAATAAACGAATGAGTAAGTCAGCAAACAAGTAGACGACGCCTCCCGCCCCACCCCCCAGCTCCCTGCTATCTGGCTCCTGTCTGGCCCCTTCACAATTACCTCCTGATACGTGACATTAGGGCTCCATATCTCGTTGTAGACTTTAGTTTCTCCTACCTAATCCCTTCCCCCAAACAGTAGGGTTCTTGAGGGAATAAACCTTGTTCTCTGAAGTACCCAGAAGGCTTTAGTGCTGCATCGGGCTCCAAGCAGGAGGCAGTACATAAGAGAACACTGAGAGGGGCCCCATTTCCAGTTGTTAGGCAGGTGGGAGTCTATCAGCTATCTCTTTTCCTAAAGAAGTCTCTGTGTGCTGTCAGTCTATCTCTCCAGGCTTTGGGGACAATGGTCCCAAAGAGGAGCTGAGATAGGAGGCTATTCCTCCTCCATGCTGAGGGTTTTGGCTTCTGGGGGACTGAGCTGAGAGACACTAGAGCTGACTCTTTGAAAAAGACATCCCAGACTGCCCTGAGAGTCAGCTCCTGGCGTTCCTCAGCCCAAGATACCCTGGTGCCTGCCTGTCTTCCACAGAATGAATGGTCTGGGTGTGTCAAGCAACCCCCTCTGCTGAGAGACAATACCCTGGAAAGCTCCAGTCTCTACCCCCTGCAAATCCCCAGCGTGGAGCAAAGTTCTTGGACCGCATATCGTGTTATTGGAAACTCCCGTCTTAGCAGCAGGCAGACCTGGCTTGCAATCCAGGCTGGGCGACCTTAGGCAAACCTGTCTTCTGACTCTCAATTCCTTCATTTGGAAAACAGATAAAATGCAGTATTGAAGGAAGAGGGTTCTGTGAAGGGCCCCAAGGCCCTCTACAGATAGTATTCCTCTCTCTCCACCCCCTACCCCAGCCCCACTCACTGAGAATTTATGCAAGGACCTTACTTTCTGAATCTGTAAAATGAACCACCCATGTTCACCATTTGCTTAGGCCAGACAGACAGGCAGATGGTCTAGCTCTTCAACCACCCCAGGCCACAGTGAACAATCTGGTCTTGGCTGGAAGGCGCACAGGGAAAGTTTGGGACTCACCATATACTCCATGTTGGCAGCAGGTGGGTATACACTGGCCCGGATGTGGTTGTGATAATCCAGTAAGGCGCTCATGTCCCGGGCAGAGATGTGGCGCTTCCTGCGGTGCCGGGGCACCCCCAGGCCAGACAGGGGCCACACAGTTATGTTCTTGGGTTGTCCCTGGACCAGTGTGGTGTTGGGCATCCGTAAGGCCCCCACTGTGTGACCCATCCAAAGGAGAAGGCCTGCGAGGCCCACGATGCTGGACAGAAGAGGCATAGCCGTCTGGGATGGTGTACCTGTCTGGTGCAGTTAGAGCGGCTGCCTAGAAGAGGTGAGTATGAGAAGGCCAAACCCTGAGAACTCTCCTTGAACACTGCCAATCCGGAGAATGCTTCTTGGGAACTTGGCAGAGATCCTCTGACCCAGCTCTCGTCCCGATACTCAATTCTTCCTCCTTACTCTCAGAACTCAGTGGGTTAGGTGATGAGAAGTGCCCAGACAGTGGCTTATTCAGGCTGGGCTCTGGAGTGGGAAGGTGCCACCACCTCAAAGCCAGAGCTCTGTTGCATCTGCCCAGGAGACAGACAGCCATCCCCTCTGGCCAAATGCCCTCTTTACCAATCCCATAATGTTGGGCTCAGTATATGCCCGCAGAAGCAGGGCAGGCCCTTTTCTGAGTGCAGTGGCTTCAGGATGGATGGGGTGGCATGGGAAGGTCAGATGGCAGAAGATGACAGATGCAGAGAGGACATCGGAGGTCAGAGAAAAAGACAAGGAGAGGCAAACAAAAGGAGAAAGGGGATTAGAAAGAAACAGGAAGGAGGAGGAGGAGCAGAGAGTTGTGATAAAAAGAAAATGTGGCAGAAATAGAGGCAAAGAGAAAGAGAATCGAGGAGAGGAGAGGAGAGGAGAGGAGAGAGGAGAGAGGAGAGAGGAGAGAGAGGAGAGAGAAGAGAGAGAAGAGAGGAGAGGGGAAACCAGGCATCAGGTTCCCTGGGGGCACATACCCAGAACAGGTGGCCCCAGGAGGTGGTGGAGAAGTCAGGGGACCTCTGCAAATACTCTGGTAGTGCAGCGACTTTAAGGTCCCCGGGGAGTGATGGCCTCTGACGTCCAGCAGCCCCCTCCTTCTCCAGCCAGCATATTCAGAGAGCGAGGCTCCGCCTGCCTCTTCTGTGGGCTTTCCTCTCCAGCTCTCTCCTCCTGGTCCCTTTGCCATCTGGAATGTGCAGGGGCTGTGGCTGAGCTGCCAGCTGGGTGGAGATAGAGTGATGGGGTAGGGGTCCTGGAGGGAGATGCCTATGCATCCAGGGAGATCCCAGACCCAGGAGAAACCTCTACTTGCCAGACCCTTGTAGAACAAGGCAGCAGGAGAGAGTGCTGACCTCTCCCAGGGAAGCCTTTAGACTCAGGGGGGGGCAGATATGATGGTGGTCCAGGTATGAGCCTCTAATATGTGCCACACCCTGGGATGAGAGCTTTACACACACAAGCTCAGCCAACATTCAGAGGCAAGCACCACACAACCCCCTCTCAGTACCATTCTGTAAAGGAAGCCCCCAGAGGTGAAGGAAAAAGGCGCCTTCAATAGAGCCTAGGTTCAAATCCAAGTCTGTTCCCCAGAGCCCTGTTAGCATGAACAAACGATATTCTGTTCTGTGGCCAAACAAAATACAGATGTCTGAGGTGAACCCCACTCAAACAGCATGGTGTGTGTGAGTGCTTCAGATCCCATCATTCCACTCACTGCTAAGCGCCCATGAGCAGTTGATTTTCGGAACTGTTTTATCCTCACTGGTACAGATGAGCGAATGGAGACACCTGTCTCATCACCTGCCTCGTCAAACTGTTCTGAGAGCCAATGAGTCACTGTTTGTGGAGCTACAACAGCAGCTGGCACACAGTGTGTTTCCTGTGGGTGTGTGCATACGTGTTCATACATGCTCTTAGTTAACTGTCTGCACCTGTGTGTCGTGTGAGTGCTAGTCCAGTTGTACCTACATAGGCATGTGGGCTTCTGTGTCTTAGCATGTACATCCAGGTGCCTGCACGAGCATACGTGTGACTATACATACGTGCGTGGATGTGATTTCATCTCCACTGGTCTCTGAGTTGCTGCAGGTGTAGATTTGGCATTCATTTTCTCCTCTTTGGTTGCTCATATTCTGACTAAATAACCATCATTCCTTCCATATGAGAAGAGTCACACTTACAGGATGGGTGTAAAAGAGAAATGGATGAATAACCCCCAGGCTGGGCTGGAGAGTTGGCTCAGTGGTTAAGAGCACTTGCTATTGTAAAGGACCTGGGTTCGATTCCCAGCACCCACATGGAGGCTTAGTACCCTTAGGGCACCAGGCACACGAGTGATGTACAGACATACAAGCAGGCAAATCACTCACAAACATAAAATAATAGAAATCTAAAAAGAAGTGTCTTTTGTTTTGTTTTGGGTTGTTTGTTTTGTTTTGTTTTTTGTTTCTAAGGAAAACCCCCAGGCTGAAGCAAGTCGGGAAGTGGCAGGTCCCTGCCCAGCTGGTGGTGCAGGAACCCTGGAGCTGGCCCACTCAAACCGGGTCTTCCTCCAGACACTTGAAATCCTAGCTCCGGACTGCCACTCAGACTGCTCCTCCTCAGCCCAGACAGCACGGCTGCCAAAGCACACACTCTCCTGCTGCAGCAATGTCCCCAGCCACAGCATCCCCAGCTCGTTTAAATGACCCACTGGAAACTAAAGGAGACTGTGGGAGACTGCGATCCCTGACCAGAGCAGGGCCTTCCCACCACAGGGCAAGAAGGCAGACACAAAAAGCCCTAGCTCTTGGGGACGGAGGACTGTCCAGTTATATCCAAACCCTGCTGGCTGCCCAACCCTGACCACTCCCATGGGAAGTGGCCAAGCCTTGCTTTCCAGCTTAGCATCAATGGGTCCAGTACACAGGTCATGTTTGAGGCAGAGATGCAGCTATTCTACAAATGAGTGCACTAAGGCCTTCTTTGCTCTAGATAAGGTTGATCTGTTTCCGTGAGGCAGATTTTCAGAAGAAAAAATAGCCAGGGTAGGGCAGGAAATAATTAGGGGTGGTCCGGATTAGGAGCTTTGGTTATTTTCTCTCAGTGGCTTCTATTCCTGCTGGGTTCAGCTTCTTGCCTTCTCTGGGCTGGAGCAAATGAAGGGAAGGTCTTCCAGAGACTGGTCTTTGAGGCTATGTAGTTTGGTTGGTCACAGGGCAGGCTGAATCCAGACAGCCTAGGTTACTGGCCCAGCCCCAACAATTCTGAGCTGTGTGACCACCAGCAAGCTACTCAGTCATTCTGTGGCTCAGTTTCTTCATCTAGAAAGTGGAACCACAGGGCTAAAGAGAAGGCTCAGTGGTTAAGCGTGCTCACCGTTCTTCCAGAGGACAAGTTTGGTTCTTAGCATGCACGGTGAGTGGCTCCCAACCGCCTGGAACTCCAGCTCCAGGGAGATCTCTTGGCTTCTCTGAGCTTTGTACGCACATACATGTACACATAAAACACACACACACAGAGAGAGAGAGAGAGAGAGAGAGAGAGAGAGAGAGAGAGAATTAAAAATAATAAAAAGAATGAGGTGGAGCCCAGGCATGGTAGCACACAGCTTTAATTCCAGCACCCAGGAGGTAGAAGCAGGCTCTGAATTCAAGGCAATCCTGGGCTACAGAGTGAATTCCAGGTTAGCGAGGGCTACAGAATGTAACAGTATTTTTTTATTCTCCTGTAATAATTGTCATCTCTGAGGCTTACTGCCTCCTTCTGCTAACCTATGCCTAGTCCTGGAAGCTTCTAGCCTCAGTACAATCTTGTCTAGGCCTAGAATGTTTTCAACCTCTGACTTACTGCTGAGTAAGGTCACCCTTTTTTGTTCTTTCTGATCTCTGGCTGGCAGATTCAACCCAGCTCTTCTGGCTCAAACACCTCTCCAAGCTGACTGACTTAACCCGGCGTCTCTCTTTGCCTCTCCTGAATTGCTCTGCGTGACCTCAAACCGACACTGGCAATCTGTTCTAATCTTCTGGCTTCTTCTCATTCTTTGGTTTGTTCTCTCTTCAATCTGTCTCTGTAAAACTCTCCCAGTAAAACTGCCTCTCCTCTCTCTTTTTTCTATGGTGCTCTCTTAAGTAGTAGCCACTTTTTCCTGTCTTCATGGGGAAATGGGTGTATCCTATTCTGTCAATCTTTCTCTGATTCGTCACTTTGTCTACCACTCAATTAGGCATCACTTTCAAACATGGGTGCTTCCTTCTACAAACTAACTTTACCTTCATTGATTAGGATTAAAGGTGTGTGCTAAGGCTGAGCCACACCACAACTAGAAACAGGTTTTTCCAGTAAACAACACAATCTTGGGGTTCACAGTATGATCAAATATCCTACAGTGACACTCTGTCTCAAAAAGAAAAGAAAAGATTAAATTACATTTATCACAGCACACCTGTGATGGTCAGAGAACAACCTGTAGGAATCAACGTTCTCTTCTACCATGTGAGTCCCAGAGACCAACCAGAGATCAACCAGAGACCAACCAGAGACCAACTCAGGTGGTCAGGCTTACCCACTGAGCCATTTTGCTGGCTCAGGTTAGTATCTAAGACCCTCACTGAAATGCCTGTCACAGGAAAAGCTGACAGTAATTATAATAACAGCTATAATAACGATATCAATAGTCAACCTTTACAGAGCATATGGGGGATGGCAGGATCTAAATGCTTTATACCTGCAGGCCGGTTAAGGCTCATTCCATCTTCACGATATCAGCATCCCTGCTCTCCAGCTGACAACCTAGATGTTCAGAGAGGCTAAGCAGTTTGCCCCCTGGGAAACTGGAGTCTAGCATAGGTCTCTCCCACTCCCCAGCACAAGGTTGTGTCTGAAACAAGAGTGTGGGCCAGGAGACTGCTGCTGGGCAGAGGGGCCTGGGAGGCAGAGAGGCCCTCAGTGGCCTCTCTGGACCATAGTTGAGAAAAGAGACTCAGAAAGGTTGGGCAGAGTGTCCAAGGACAATCTACAGGAGCTGGCAGGCTTCGGACTATAGCTCAGATCTGTCACTCCAGATCCAGGCAGAGGAGTACAGCCATTAGACACAGAAAAGCTACTGGTTTTGTTTGTGTTTGTTTGAAACAGGATTTTTGCTATTTATCCCAGACTGGCCTCAAAATTGGAGCAATCTTCCTGCTTTGGTCTCCCCAAAGGTTTGGTTTTGGTTTTGTTTGTTTGGTTTGTTTGGGGGGGTATATGTTTTTTTGGGGGGGTTGGAGGGTTGTTTGTTTGTTTTTGCTACTCTGGGGTAAAATATTTAAAATTTTTTATATGTGTGAAGGTCTCTGGGAAGAAGAGTTACAGATTGTTGTAAGCCACAAATGCTCTTAACCTCGCTACCATCTCCCCGGTTTCACAGCATTGAGATTTTTTATTCTTTGACGACTTCATATGCACAAAATATGTATTCTGGTCATTTCACCCCCATCACCCTCTCTAACCCCAGTCCACTCCCACTGAACCCCTTCTCTCAACAAGTCTCCCCCCTATTTTTAAACTATTTATTTGTTTGTTTCTTTTATGTGTAATTTTGTCTGTGGGTATGTCAGTCTTCCATTTGGACCAGAAGAGGGTGTGGAAATGCCTGGGACTGGAGTTATAGATGGTTGTGAGCCACCTTGTGGGTGTAGGGAATTGAACCCAGTTACTCTGTGTGCTGGCTAGTTCTATGTCAACTTGTTACAAACTAGAATCATCAGAGAGGGAACATCTGAGGAAATCTCTCCATCAGATCAGGCTGTAGGCAAGCCTGTAGGGCATTTTCTTAATTAGTGATTGAGGTGAGAAGACCCAACCCATTGTGGGTGCTGCCATCCCTGGGCTGGTGGTCCTGGGCTCCGTAAGAAAGCAGGCTGAGCAAGCCATGAGGAGCAAGCCAGTAAGCAGCACCCTCCATGGTCTCTGCATCAGCTCCTGCCTCCAGGTTCCTGTACTGTTTGTGTTCCGATCCTAACTTTCTTTGATAATGAAGAGTGTGGTGTGGAAGCGTAAGCCAAATTAACCCTCCCCTTTCCAGGTTGCTTTCGGTCATGGTGTCTCATCACAGCAAGTAACCCTGGCTGAGACACCTTAGAAGAACACACAATGCTCTTAACCACTGAGCCATCTTTCTAGCCCTTCACTCCCACTTCTGTGTGTTTTGGTGTAACTCACAGAGTTTAATTAAGGTCATAAATACAATAGGGTTTTTTTTTTTGGTTTTTGTTTTTTACATGGATAAGACAATATACTACATCCCAGGCAAGGTGGTGCATACCTGTAATCTTGGGATCAAGAATTCAAGGCCAGCATCAATTACAGTAAACTCTAAGGCCAGCCTGGCCTTCATGAGAAAACAACAACACAAAAGACGTGCTACTAACTAGGGACATGTCCAAAAGTAACAAAGCTATACAGAGAAGCACACCAAAAAATAATGTTAATTCTTGAAAACATTCTGAAAGTTTTGGGGGTGGAACATTGAAGGGGCTTCTACATCTTGAGTAGAGTTAGTTACAAAGCAGCTTACGTCCCAATAACACCTCAGGTTACATGCTTCACAATTGATTTAATATCTTCTTTATTCTTTCTTTCTTTATTTATTTACTGTGTGTCCAGTCACCATGTAGGTCCCAGGGATGAACTTGGGCTATCAGGGTGGATGGAAGGTGCTGGGTATACAGATACATCTTTGCTAGTCCCCACAGTTAGATTTCATGTTTTGTTTTGGAGACAGTCTCAAGTAGCTTAAGCTGCCCGTGAACTCACTATGTAACTAAACACGTCCTTGGACTTCTGACCCTTCTGCTTCTGTTTCTGGACCACCACTCTGGGCATGTTCAGTGCTGAGATGGAACCCAGGGCTCTGTGCACAGTGTGCTAGGTAAGCACCCTGCCGGCGAGCCAATGGGCGACATCCCCAGCCCATATTTAACTTTTTGTGTTTGTGTTATTTTATAATTCAGAGTGCTGAACAATGACAATGACAGCCACATTTCCCACCTGTTACTGCCTTCGCTACGTACAGGAATGTTAATCTTCTTTTAACAGTTGAAAACATAGCTTCAAAGAGAGAGGCAACTGCCTGAAGCACAAAGCAAATACATCTGGACACCCAGATTTGACCTGCAGCCAGGCCTGTGCCTTCAGAACAGCACAATGGAAAGGTTACTGGTGACCGTCCCTAACCTAGGGAGGGGGGCTGCAGGGGCTCACAGTAGCTCACAGTAGCTGGTGACTTTGCAAATAAGTATATTTAAATAAAACCCTCTGGGTCCCACAGCCCGGCCCTTTGCCCTCTCTGCACCTGGGGCAGTGTGGCCTCCCCACTGGGTCACTCAGAGGGAAGCATGCTGTCTAGTGCTGTGATTCTCAACCTTCCTACTGCTCAACAGCTCCTCATACTGTGGTGATCCCAACCATAAAATCATTCTCATTGCTACTTCATAACTGTAATTTTGCTACTGTTATGAATTATGATATAGATGGATTTTTTTTTTTTGGAGATATAGGTTTGTCAAAGGGGTCTTGATCCACCCTTGAGAACGGCTCGTCTAGTAGGTGAGGCCTGGCGTCTCGGCATCTAGGGCTCCATACGACGGCCCACTGCAAGTCCTAGGCCCTCTCTGGAACTCTTTCCTCATCTGTGAAATGGGAACAAGAAATAGGTGCTTCCAAGCTGGGCCTACTGGTGGAAGTCTTGTAACCCTAGCTACTCTGGAAGAGCAAGGCAGGGAGCTGAGATGCTCAAGGTTAGCCCTGAACTTAGTGAGATCCGATCTCAAAAAAGGGAAAAGAGGGGCCTGTGAGATGGCTAAGTGGGTAAAGGGGCTTGCCACCAAGCTGAATAACCTGAGTTGACGCCCTTCCCTGAGACCTACATAATAGAAGGAGAAAACTAACTCCTACAAGTTGTTGTCTTCTGAGCTAAGCCCCCTACACACACACACACACACACACACACACAGTAAATAAGTAAATGTAATATGTGTGTGTGTTTTAATGAAAATAAGACTGAGGATATAGGTCAGTGGTAGAACACTTGTCTAGCATCTGCAAGGCCCTAGGTTCAGTACTGGGAAAAGAAAAAGGTGCTTTTTGTTCACTATAGAAATACAGTGAGAAAGACCTTGTTAACAGAGGAAGCAGGGGCTGTTCGGTGTCAGCCATGACAGAAAGGTTCAAATGTGATCCTGTAGACTGACCTTCAGGGTGGCACAGGCGATTGAGGGTTACAGAGATGAGAGCTTTGGGGGTACAGAGAGGCAGGAGGGGATGGCAAGCTATTTTAATCTGTTAAATAGCTAAATGCATAGGATGTGATCTTTTATTTTGAAAAATGTCGTGGGATAATTTGATATAAATATATAAAATATAGTGATCAAATAATAGTAATTAGCATCTCTATATTGTTGTTTATTAATTCATTATCTTGAGTGCTGTCTGACTTATGTGTGCATATGTGTCTCTGTGTATCTGTGTATCTCTGTGTGTGTGCCTCTGTGTGTGTTTTGTGTGTGTGTGTCTGTGGTGTATGTGTGTAAGTAGGTAGGTAGGGATTGACAATGGTTTTCTTTCTTGATCTCTTTCCATCTGTTTTGTTTGTTTGTTTTGTTTAGATAGGGTACTACTGTGTAGCCCTGGCTTTCCTGAAACTCACTATGTAGACCAGGCTGGCCTTGAACTCACAGAGCTCTCCTGCCTCTGATTTCCTAGCGCTGGGGGTAAGAACCTGAGCTTCCCTGCCTGGCTTGACCTTTTCATTTGAGATGCTCTCTCCCACTCAATCTGGAACTTACATTCAGCTCAACTGGCTGGCCAGGAAGTCCCAGGAATTCTCCTGCCTCTGCATCTCCGGTGACAGGGTTATAGGCAAGCACAGCCATGCCCAACTTTCTCCATGGATACTGGGAGTCCGGTCTCAGGTCTTCATGCTTGGGGTAGGCAGACACTTTCTGATGTACCAGGCATCTATCCCCTCCATTCTTTCATGTAGTTTGTTTGTTTGCTTACAGTGCTGAAGAGCAGACCCAGAGCTTCATGCATGCTAGGAAAATGGATGACCATTGATCTATATCCTCAGTCCTCCACTAGCTCCTCATACAATGACTGTACGTAATTTATGTCATGATCTGGGTAGCAATTATGCTGGTGACTGCATGTAAAAGATTCACATAGTTGTATGTAAGACGGGCTTAAATTGTTATACCTCAATACAACTTTAAGGACTAGACAGGGCTTTGAAAATCTGCTTAAACGAATTCTCTCTTGCATTGGCAAGAAGGCTCAGTGGACAAAGGCACTTGCTGCAAGCCTGACTCCCTGAGTTCCATCCTCGAAAGCTGTGAAGGAGAGAAGTGACTCCCGAAGGTTGTCCTCTGACGTCCACATGCAGGCCACGTATGTACATGTATGTGCCCCTACCTTCAGTAAGTAATGTAAAATAAATAAATAAAAGTATTTTGTCAATAAGAATAGAATTAAAAATCGTAAGGAAACTCCAGGTTCATACACTAGAGCTGAAAGATGACTCAATAGTTAAGAGTATTTACTGCTCTTGTAGAAGACCCAGAATTTGGTTACAAGCATCCACATGCGCTCACAGCTCACTCTACCTCTAGGAGAACACACACACACACACACACACACATGCACGCTCACACATATGTGCGTACACACACACACAGGCACATCCCTAAAATTTTTTAAAGAGAGATGTGGTACAGACCTTTAATCCTAGCACTTAGGAATCAAAAGCAAGATGATCTCTAAGTTCAATGCCAGCCTAGTCTACATGTCGCTGCAGGTTGCCAGCTATCCAGTGCTACTGAGTGAGAGGGTGTGGGGATGGGGAGAGATTCTCCTAACATACACTTCCTAACCACATATAAATACCTTCCCCAACACACAGTCCAGAAAAACTTCAAAATCCTTCATTAACCTTAAGGAGCCGTGCTCAGCTGGGGAGAGTCGGGACTCAGGCGGGGAGAAAGAACCACTTCAAGTTCCACTGAAGCAATCCGAAAGGCCAGGCTAGGGAGGTGATTGGGGATACTGGGACTGAGAGGGAGCTGGAGAGTCCAGAAGCCAGTCTGAGGAAGTCTGTGGAGTTCAGAGGGAGATCTCTGTGCTTCACCCTAGACCACAGCTAAGCGCCAGGTTGAGGTAAAACCAGCGCTGAGCCGCGCGCAGGGAAGGCGCTTTGCACATTACTCTCCCGCCAAAGGTCTGATTTTCCACTGTCCCCAGAACCTTCCGGAGAAGGGCCCAGCCAGACAGGTCCCCATAAAAGAACAGCTCAGCTGGGAGACAGTGGACATTAGCCTGGTGTTTGCAGAGGCTAAGTCAGAGAGTCACTCTCTCTGCTCTGGGGTGGTAGAGAGGAGAGGTGGAGAGCAGAACAGAGCGGGCAGGCTAGAGCCCTGTCGTGGGTGTGGGTGACTGGTGGCTGTGCAGAGGGAGGTGGCCATCAGCCCGGAACCCCAGGGATGCTCCATAGTCCGCTATGCCATGCCCCTGCAGTCCGGGGTCAAGGCCATGCCCTCGGGGCTGGCGGCCACAGGACTAGGAAATTCTCGCCCTGGTCTGGGACAGCTGCATCAATCAGGCCAGGTGTGGCCGCGGAATGTGCTGTGTCGCCAGCCCAAGCAGCTGGAGCGGAAAAGCCCAGGCGTCAGCGCCCCCTGCCTGGCCACCAAGCCGCACATTCCTGCAAGGCTGCAGCCACCGCCCAGCTGGACCCTAAAAATTCACCAGGGCGGTGGGGGAGAGGTAGGAGGGACAGGAACCGTGGGATCCTCCAGGCACAGCTGAACCACAGATCATCTGTTAAATGGGGCTGATTACAATGCCTTCATGTCATAGGGAACAATCTAGAACAGCTTAGCACTGAGCCCAGTGTTTGGCATAATCCTAGAACACAGGTATTTTATCCTACCTAGAGTTTCTTATTTTGTTATGGTCGTTATTGATTGCTTATGTATGTGGGTTTTTTTCTTTTAAACAAAGGGTATTCTGTGTCCCCAGACTGACAAAAAGCAGCCATGGTAACAGCAACCCTTGCATTTTTTTTTTAAAAAAAGGTTTATTTAAGCCGGGCGTGGTGGTGCACGCCTTTAATCCCAGCACTCGGGAGGCAGAGGCAGGCAGATTTCTGAGTTCGAGGCCAGCCTGGTCTACAGAGTGAGTTCCAGGACAGCCAGGGCTATACAGAGAAACCCTGTCTCGAAAAACAAAAAAACAACAACAACAACAAAAAGGTTTATTTATTTATTTATTTATTTATTTATTGTATATGAGTACACTGTAGCTGTCTTCAGACACACCAGAAGAAGGTATGGGATCCCATTACAGATGGTTGTGAGCCACCATATGGTTGCTGGGAATTGAACTCAGGACCTCTGGAAGAGTATAGTCAGTGCTCTTAATCACTGAGCCATCTCTCCAGCCCATGTTTGTGTTTTAACGGAGAATGGTGAAATACAATAGCATGCAAGACTTCTAAGATAGCAGTGTGGAATTTAATGAGTTGTTTTTCAAACACATCTATGTGATGCCACCAAGCTAACCCAGCCCAGGTGAAGAAACAATGTCTAAACCTCTAGCCTGTCTCTAACCCCCCAATGCCTCCTCTTCTTACTCTTTTTGTTGTTATTTTTTAGAGACAGGGTTTCTCTGTGTAGTCCTGGCTGTCCTGGAACTCACTCTGTAGACCAGGCTGGCCTCGAACTCAGAAATCTGCCTGCCTCTGCCTCCCAAATGCTGGGATTAAAGGCATGCACCACCACTGCCCGGCTATCCTGGCATGAAGCTGACCTCTTTCTCATCTTTACCAACCTCTTCCCGGCCAGGATAGCTCCTCCTCCTAGGCCAGGGCCCTTGGCTGCCTGAATGACTGTCTGAGGTCTGCAGGAGGCATCTCCCTAGGAGGTTGGGGATGGGAGGTAGTCCACAAAGCCGCTTGGGTGTAGTGAGAATCCTGCACTATACCCCTCCCCTTCTCCCTGCATCCTGCCGATGGGCAAAGATGGGTCCTACACTTAGCGCCTGCCCTGTGGTCCCAATTCCTAAGTTTGTGTGTGTGTTGGAGGCACAGACAGAATGCGCAGCTTTCTAGCTAGGGAGGCCGGAGATCTCCCTTCTGGCGAGCACCAGCTTTACTCAGCTGCCACACTCCAGGCAGTGGCTGGCTATTCCCCTGGGTCAGAAGGAGCCATGGCCAGGGGTAACTAATTCAGGAGACTTTACAGAAAGAGTTCCAAAAGGAAGGAATTGGTGCTAGGAGTAAGTGCTCATCTTTCTTGGCCAGGAGCTATGGACAAGGAGAGCCTCCTACTGGGAGAGTACACTTGGCTGTCTCTCGAGCTTCTGATCTGAATGAAGTATTTCATAGGTGCCAGCCAACAAAAGGGCACGACTGGCCACTCTTCCGGGAATGACTGTTGTCCACTGCTCCTCTGGCTGACCAATGGCCACACCCTTCCCTCTCTTCCAGGGCCTAAGCTGATCTCGACAAACCCCAAAGTTTCATCTCAGCATCTTCCAGACTCTAGGGACCACAGAGCAGCACCCACAGCCATTCCTAATGGTGGGAACTCCTTGAGATGAAAGACATAATTATTCTGTAGCTGTTATTTGAGGTTATTTATTTTCTACCCATAAAGAATCTATTTAAAGTTCAAAAATAATTTCCCTTTGCTCACTGCATAAGTAATGATTCTATCTATCTATCTATCTATCTATCATCTATCTACCATCTATGGGGTATTTTGTCTGCATGTATGCCCGTATTACCATATGCATGTCAGGTGCCCATAAGACTAGAAGAGTGTGTTGGATCCACTGGACTGGAGTTACAGAGAGTTATGAGCTGCCATGTAGCTGCAGGGAATTGATCCTGTGGTCAATTCCTCTGAAAGAGCAGCCAGTTCTCTAAACTGCTGAGCAAGTCTTTCTAGCTCTAGTAATGGTTCTATACATGAGATACAGCTCGGGGAAGAGTATTTACTGAGCATGAGCAAGACCCCGTACCAACAGTAATTGATTGATTTGTTCAGTAACAGAATTGTTTAACCGCTTTGTAAGCTCCAGGTACCGTTCTAGACACTGGGCTACACCAGTAAATGTAACTGGATCTAGCATCTAAGTAGGGGAGACAGAAAATGAATATAGGATAAGTAAATTATAAGTTATAGCTTAAGAGCCAAGTGTTGCCATCCTGACCTAGAATCCAAGTACTCATGAAGCAGAGGCGGGGATCTGGAGTTCAAATTCATTCTCAGATATATGAATGAATTCAAGCTACATGAAACCTTGTCTTAAAAAAAATAAAAAGGAAAGAAAGAAAAGATTTATCTTAAATAGACCCTTTTATGGAGACTCCCATTCCATATACATACATACACACACACACACACACACACACACACACACACACATACACACACACACAAAGTTGTCATTTAACCAGGTAGCATAGGCTGATTTACTTTAAAACAGATCAAGGGAGTGGGGTGGGGTGGGCAGGAGGTTTATTTGCCTGACTCAGGTTTAAAGATGGCTTTTATTTGGTGAGCTGGGTTTTTGAGAGAAGGCCTCACTTCCGGAGCTCTCTGGCTTGGAACTCTGTGTGACCCAGGATGGCTGTGAATTTTGGACAATCCTCCTGTTTCTGCTCTGGGGGCTGGGATCATCGTTATCCACACCAAGCTCTGTTCAAGACAGGTGTGCTTTGAATCAGAAATGTCCCTTGGTGGCCTCCTTGCTGAAGGCACAGGTTCCAGGGGACCAGTTTTGGGGAAATGAATGTAATCTGAGGGCCCTGACCTCACTGGGGTGGGGAGTGGGGTGGGGGTGTGTGGTAATCCAGGATAGATTAGTCATTTGTAAACCGTGTTGTCAAGGCAGGGGGAGAACCTGATTGGAAGTTGTAGGTCTGGGCTCTCCATTCTCCTCTCCCCTACCTGGATGAGGTGAGCAGTTAGACCCTGCCTTGCCTTTCCTTCAAAGCTCCTTCTGCCTTGTTGCCCAGAAAAAACAAACAACAACAACAACAACAACAACAACAAAAAACCAAACCCTACAGATCACCCTCCACCTGTGAACCAAACCTCTCAAACTGAGAACCAAAGCAAGAGCTGGTTCCTTTATTCCCTCCTCAGTTTATATGGCGTTTTATTGATTGATTTGGAGGTTTTGAGACGGGGTCTCATATAGCCTAGGGTGGTCAGCTGACTACTTTGAACTTCTAATTTGCCTGTTTCCACCTCCCAAAATGCTGGCTTTACAAGTATGCCAAGCTTCTTCACAGTTCTTTAAGACTTTTGAGACAGGATTCCTCTGTGCAACAACCCTGGCTGTACCAAACTTACTCTGAGGATGAAGCTGGCCTCGAACTCAGAGATCTGCCTGCCTTTGCCTCCAAGTGCTGGGACTAGAGGTGTGTGCCCCCACGCCCACCTCTTGGCATGTTTTTGGATGAATAACCAGTACTATGCACATGAATTCATTTCTGGGCTTTCTTTGTTTTTCTTTTTTCAAAGCAATAACATTTTAATTAATTCTTTTATACAGTGTATTTTGAACACAATCACCCTTTACTTCTCCAACTCCTCCCTGGTGTGCTGCCCACCTTCCCACCCCTCCCAATCCCATACCCTCATTTTAAACAAAATTACCCATCAAGTTCATTTTGTAATTCTCTTATGCTTAGAAGTGTGAGACCATTCACTAGAGTGTGGTTGACCCACCAGGAGCCACACCCGTAAAGAAAACTGACTCTTCCTCCTCTAGAAGCCATCAACTGTCAAGAGTTCAGTTAGGAGTGGGAGCTTGTGACCTCCTCCCCACACCATGCTAAAGTGTTAACTGGCTTGTCGTTTGTTTGTTTGGGCTTTGGATTTCAAGACAGGGTTTCTCCATGTAGCTCTGATTGTCCTGGGACTCTGTAGACCAGGCTAGCCTCGGACTCAGAGATTCTCCTAGCTTTTTTTATTTTTTCCTAGAAGCCATCTAGGAAAGGCTCTGGCAAGCAAGTGAGTTTTCTGGAGACGGCCCACCATTTTGAATGGCTGCGATGGGTGCACTCTGAGACGGCCCACCATTTTGAATGGCTGCAATGGGTGCACTTCACGTCCTAAGCAATTCCAGGATTGCTTCTTGCTGCTAGTATCACTTTTCTGTCAATATTATGTAGCCTAGTGATTCCCGGGCATCAGCCCACCCTACTGGGCAGATCTCCTGCAGAATTGGTCCGAAGATGTGCTTTCATGTAGTAATGCTGTGTAGACAAATGGATGATTTCATAATCCCTAATAATGATTCTACAGAACTCCTAAATTGATGTAAGTAATCTCAAGCCCCCTGTAGAAGAAAAGCTGCAAATAGAGCTCTGTAAACCTTCATGTGTCGCAGGCCCATTCCACTGGGAAAAGAAAGCAGGCTTGGAACAGATTTATGATTAAGGAAAACATTCCTTCTAGGTAAGTGTACTGGCTAGTTTTGTGTCAACTTGACACAGGCTGGAGTTATCACAGAGAAAGGAGCTTCAGGTGAGAAAACGCCTCCACGAGATCCAGCTGTAAGGCATTTTCTCAATTAGTGATCAAGGGGGAAGGTCCCCTTGTGGGTGGGACCATCTCTGGGCTGGTAGTTCTTGGGTTCTATAAGAGAGCAAGCTGAGCAAGCCAGGAGAAGCAAGTCAGTAAAGAACATTCCTCCATCACCTCTGCATCAGCTCCTGCTTTCTGACCTGCTTGAGTTCCAGTCCTGACTTCCATGGTGATGAACAGGAGTGTGGAAGTGTAAGCTGAATAAACCCTTTCCTCCCTAACTTGCTTCTTGGTCGTGATGTTTGTGCAGGAATAGAAACCCTGACTAAGACAGTAGGGAATGAGGCTACTATCTGGTAACTAAAGGTCATAAACTGGGAATGGGCAATTTATTACAGGTGTAAAGAATAAATGACAGACTAGTCTATCTATCCAAGACTTCAAAATAATGAGACACAAGGCAGATGATTTGTCTCCTGACAAAATGATGCTAACTTAGGACATGAAAAGTGTTGCTTTAAAAGTATAATGAACTTATGGAGCTAGTATCAGATAATGAAGATATACTAAGGTACAGGTCTTAATGGAAAGACATGTAAACAATTCTGCTGTAATTCCTTAAGTCTTATCGATCTATGACATGAACTAGTGCCTTAAACTTACTGTGAATGTATGAAATATACAAATGCTTAGAAACCATGTGATCAATTATCGTGAGAAAGTATAAGAACTAAGAACTACAGTAAAATGACTGTGTAGGGGCTGGCGAGATGGCTCAGCGGGTAAGAGCACCGACTGTTCTTCCAAAGGTCCTGAGTTCAAATCCCAGCAAGCACATGATGGCTCACAACCATCCATAATGAGATCTGACACCCTCTTCTGGTGTGTCTGAAGACAGCTGCTGTGTACTTATTTATAATAATAAATAAATCTTTGGGCCGGAGTGAACAGGGACTGAGCGAGCAGGGCCAACTGGAGTGAGCAGAGGTCCTAAAATCAATTCCCAGCAACCACATGAAAGCTCACAACCATCTGTACAGCTACAGTGTACTCATATACATAAAATAAATAAAATAAAATCTTAAAAAGAAATGACAGTGTAGCCTTCTTCAGCTTCGTCCAGTATACATGTCTGTGCCTGCCTGCCTTCCTTCCTTCCTTCCTTCCTTCCTTCTAATCTTCCTCTTTTTCTTTTCTCTCTCATTTATGAAAACGTTAGCCTATTGAGCCAGACAGAAAAGAGCCCTAATAATTAAGCTTTTTTCTTAATCCCCTGCTGCTATCACGGGGAGTTAATCAACAGAAATCGGCAGCTTTTGGACACAGAATAGCAAAGAGTTAAAGAATAAATAGCCAAAAGTTATCAGCTGTGCTCTGCTGCTTTCCCTGTGTACCTGAACTGGATGCCGGCTGGACCCTGGCCTGCCTGCCTGCCCTCTCTCTCTCTCTCTCTCTCTCTCTATATATATATATATATATATATATATATATATATATATATATATATATATATATATATATATATATGTATATATATATATATATACATATATATATAATATGTATATATTCTCCTGTACTCCAGGGTAGCCTTGACCTGACTAGCTAACCAAAGATGACCTTGAATCCCTGATCTTCCTGTCTTCCTGCTTCTACTTCCAACATACTAGGACTGCAGGCAGGTGCATGTTACCACACTTGGCTATGCAGTGTCGGAGATGAAACTCAGGGCTTTGCGCGTGTTAGGCAAACACTCCGACAACAAGATCCATTCCAGCTCCTCATTTCTATTCTGAAGGTCAAGGTATATATTTTTATGGCAGTACCACAATATTTTAATTACTACTGCTTTATAATGTAGTTTGAAATCAGGTGGTATAATAAACTTTCTTCTTTTGCCTCATGCCTGCCTTGGCTAATTTTGTTGTTATTATTCCACAGAAATTTTAGGATTAAAGGGCTAGAGAAATGGTTCAGTCATAAGAGTGCTTATTGTTCTTCCAGAGGACATGGGTTTGATCCCCAGCACCCACATTGCATCTGTAACTCCAGTTCAGGGGATGTGATGACCTCTTCTGGCCACTGGTGGTACCAGGCATACATAGGATGTACAGATGCACACAGTGGTATCACACACATAAGAGATTTTAGGATTATGTTTTCTACTTCTCTGAGATATGACATTAAAGTTCTGATAGGAATTGTTTCGCCTCTGTTGGTTGCTTTAAATAGTGTGCACATTTCTTTTTTCTTTTTTTTTTTTTAAAGATCTATCTATCTATCTATCTATCTATCTATCTATTTATTTTATAGGTGAGTTCACTGTTGCTGTCTTCAGACACACCAGAAGACACACACATCAGATCCCATGACAGATGGTTATGAGCCACCACGTGGTCGCTGGGAATTGAACTCAGGACCTCTGGAAGAGCAGTCAGTGCTCTTAACCTCTGAGCCAGCTCTCCAGCCCCCGTGTGCACATTTCAGCAACATTAATTCCTCCTGTATGTGAAGATGGGGTCCTTCCCACTTATGTGTACAAACAATGCTTCTAAATGAGCGTGTATATATCAAAGACAAGCAACAACAGTTGAAAATCAACAGTGGAGTGGTACTGAGGTCCCCGGCAGCAGAAGAGTAGAACTGGGCACTGGGTACATGCACATGTGAGTCCATATATACAGAGGCCAGAGGTCAATGAGTTAGATACCTTGCTCAGTTGTTCTCCACCATATTTTTTGAGGCAGGGTCTCTTGCTGATTCTGGAGTTTACTAATTCTGCTAGGATCGCTGCTAGCAAACCCCAAGGACCCTCCTGTCTCTGGGTCTCCCGTGCTGGAATTACATAGGCACACCACTGGGCCTGGCTGTTTCTGTGGGTGCTGGTGGTCTACTCCGAAGTCTCCCACGCTCTCGTGGTGAACACTTTACCTGCTGAGCCATCTCTCCATCACCTGCTTGTAGTCTTCTATGCCCCTCTGGTGGGAAAGGCATGTCAATGTCTTAACATTTCATTTTCAACGCTTCTCATGTGCTATTGTGAAATAAACATTGAGTCATGACAAGCTCGTTTGTTTGTTTGTTTGCTTGCTTCTTTGTTTGTTTGTTTGGTACCAGTTATTGAACATAGGTCCTCGTAGACCTGGAATTCTTCATCTAGACCAGGCTGCCCTCAGATTTGCAAGGTTCCCTCGACCTCCTTCCAAGTACTGAGATTATAGGTGAGACACACCAGGATATTTTAAAAAATTAAATTAGTTGTGTAGTTGAGTATAAGAAAGATTACAGGGGCTGGCGAGATGGCTCAGTGGATAAGAGCGCCGACTGCTCTTCCGAAGGTCCCGAGTTCAAATCCCAGCAACCACATGGTGGCTCACAACCATCCCTAATGAAATCTAATGCCCTCTTCTGGAGTGTCTGAGAACAGCTACAGTGTACTTACATATAATAAATAAATACAATCTTTAAAAAAAAAAACAACGAAAGATTACAGCCTCTCACACATGGTAGAAGCATGTTCTATCATGAATTGTCATAAAGTAGTACTAAAACTATACATCTTTTTTTGTTGTTTTGTTTTGTTTTGTTTTTCGAGACAGGGTTTCTCTGTATAGCCCTGGCTGTCCTGGAACTCACTTTAGAACTCACTTTGTAGACCAGGCTGGCCTCCAACTCAGAAATCCACTTGCCTCTGCCTCCTGAGTGCTGGGATTAAAGGCGTGAGTCACCATGCCCGGCTAACTATACATCTATTAACATATAGAATTGCTTAGATGCTGCATGTCTCTATACTATATGTGTGGGCAAACAGTGGTTTGCTATACATGTGTAATATAATGAGCTCTCCTGAAGAAAATATATCAGTATATACATATATACATTTATTAAGAACTTTCTAAAATAAAAACCTCTCAATATAAAGAGTGGTGTACATGACTTTCAGATAATGAAATAACACTTTTTTTCTTTTCTTTTCTTTTTTTTTTTTTTTTTTGGTTTTTGAGACAGGGTTTCTCTGTGTAGCCCTGGCTGACCTGGAACTCACTTTGTAGACCAGGCTGGCCTCAAACTCAGAAATCCGCCTGTCTCTGCCTCCCAAGTACTGGGATTAAAGGCGTGCACCACCACGCCTGGCTAACACTTTTTTTTAGAAGAGTGGTCTCATATATCTCAGACTTGCCCTGAACTCACTATGTGGCTGAGCCTTTACCTATGGTGTGCTGGGGATTACAGTCAGATACTACCACAGAGTTTATGCAGTGCGAGGCATTGAACCCGGGACTTCCTGCACGCGAGTCAAGCATCCTACCAGCTGAGCTACAGCCCCAGCTCCCATGGCACTCCTCACTGTAAATATAACTCACTGGTGCTTACAATGTTATTGATTTCACTGGACATTTGTCTCCACAGCTCACCTGTGACTTCAGTTCAACCACACATTGACAAATGGAGTCACGGCTCAAGGAAGACAGTCGATGACAGAACACAGGCCTGCTTTGTAGCACTTGCCAATTTCCTTAGTGCAAATACTTCTACTGGGGTTGGTTTCAAGCTTCCTGTGTGACATCACAGGAGGGGGAAGAGAGCACAGAGGTGTACCCGGGAGACACAATGGATGCAGGTAGGCTCAGGCAGAGATAAACCAGATGTGATGGGACATGCTTGTAATCCCAGCACCCAAGAGGGAGGCCGAGACAGGAAGACAGCACAGGTTCAAAACCAGCCCTCTCTATAAAGTGAGTTCCAGGCCAGCCAGGGTCACGTAAAGAGATCCTGTTTCAAAATAGACCTAAATAATAATATAAAAAACATAAAGAACATAAATAATAATAAATAAATATATAATTTATTATATATCATAATATTATTACATATCATAAATAATAAATATAATAATAATAAAACATAGTAAAATAATTAGAAAGTGATGGGTTTGAGTTTTCACCTTGATTTTAAAGTGCTAATCTATAAACTACAGTGACTAAGGAAGAACCCACGGTTGGGAAGCCCTGACTATGACACCTAATGTTACAGGCTAGGAGCTTAGCTAAGGGACAAAACTGAGTGACTGAGTCACCAGTACCTCATATGAGCTCTGCAAACCTCGGGTATCCAAGATGCTCAGTCAACAACACAGCTGATTCATTCTTACATTTATTTACTTATCTATTTATCTGTATTTATTTATTTATTTATTTAGTCTGTGTGTGTGTGTGTGTGAGAGAGAGAGAGAGAGAGAGAGAGAGAGAGAGAAAGAGAGAACAACTTATGGGAGTTGCCTTCCACAATGTGGATCGCAAGGACTGAATCCAGGTTATTTAGCTTGGCAATAAGTGCTCTTACCTGTCTCAAAATCCGAAGTGGTACATGTCTTTAATCTCAGTATTCTGGAGGCCAAGTTTAGGGGATCTCTGAGTTCGAGGCTACCCTGGTTATACAGAATGAGTTCCAAGTCAGCCAGGACTACTTGGAGAAACCCAGTCTGAAAACAAAACAAGTAAATAAGATTTAAATTTAGTAATGACATTGCAAAGAAATTTCATCTAAAAAACCCTATATCTGACCCAATATACGGAACTCCCAAACTAGCTCTTAAGAAAGGTGGGTCTCTTGTTTGTTTTGCAGATAAAGAAAGCTAGAATCCCATCCCACAAACATGCTGCAGTAGCTTGGGGGCGATGAGTGGAAGCAGCGCAGGTAAATGCAGACCTGAGCTCTGCAGAGACCCATCATGGCCACTAGAGGGAGGCACGCCCCCTTGGGGGCGGAGCTTGCGGGAAGCGCGCATGCGTCCAGACGGAATGTGGTGGTACCAGCTCGGGCGAAGGGCAAGACGGTGGCCGAGAAGGCTCCTGGAGGTGGACGGTGGCCGAGAAGGGCCGGCATGGAGCACCTGGAGCGCTGTGCATGGTTTCTCCGCGGGACGCTGGTGAGGGCTACGGTGCGGCGCCACCTGCCCTGGGTGCTGGTGGCCACCATGCTGGCGGGCTCGGTCGTCAAGGAGCTGTCCCCGCTGCCCGAGAGCTACCTCAGCAACAAGCGCAACGTCCTCAACGTGTGAGTGCATCAGGCTCCGGGCCCCCGCGCCCCAAGAAGCCAGTTGGATGCTGGGGCAGGCGAGTCATCGGGAGGGAGCCCTGACTTGACAGCCGCGTCCGCGCGCGTGTCGCGACGCTGGGACCCTGGGAAAGCGAGTGATACTCGCGTCTAGTATTTGAGCATTCCGATAGGAGGATCGAGTGGGTGACGGGTGGGTTATAAGTGACAGTGGGTACATTGGAGCGGCTATTCCCCCGCCCCCAGAGTTAGGCGCTCGCCCCTGTCCTGTTTGGGGAGATGTCACCTTCCTCTTGCCGGCTAGTCAGACACTCCTCTCCTAACCACTGTGGCAAAAATCCCACCGTTGACTTAAAGACCACCTCTAGACCCACCTACCATCCCGAGAGCTTTTGCCCTCCCTGCCCCATGTTGGTAGAAGCAAGCGTGAAACCTTTCGCGCTGGTGACCTTTCTCCTGGATCTCCTTGGACTTTCTCAGTACTCTAAAGTGCATGGCAGTCACCCAGGAAAACAACCCCAGCCGATCTCATTGGGACGTCTCTCAAACTCCACTTACTTCTTTCCTAGTTTTTTAGAAACACATTATAAGTTTATTGCACAACACTCCGTTGGAGCTAGACAGGGAGTTTGGAAGATGAAATTGCGCCATCCTTGTGAGCTTAATGCTTCAGACTAGTGTCTCCAGCTTGCTGAGAATCTGCCTCTCTCTTGTTAATCTACTTCAAACCCGGTTTTCTCTTTTGGGCAACTGGTCAGGTTTCTGACCGACCTTGGCTTTAACAAGGCTTCCCTTGTCAAGTTTGTGAAGGTTTTAGTAATGGGCCCTTTGGTGGTGTCTGAGAAACTACTGGAACCTAGAAAAGCAGCATCCTGTCCTTGGCCCACCTTCATCTTACCCACTCTTAGTGGCTGGTCTAAGAATAGAGAGTAAGGGTGGAAGTTGTTCCAGAGCTCTTTGGCGTGTGTTTTCTGCCCAGATCTCCAGGTCAGCCACCTTTCATGAGCACAGAGGAGGCAGACATGGCAGATGTTGCTTTATCTGGCCTAATGAACCAGGAGCCCAGCAGCCTGGCACGCCAATTGTTTAGGGGTAACCATGGATTCTAATGTTTTGTTCCAAGACACGATGCTGGTTAATGGGCGGGAACTGGCAGTGACCCACTGGATCTGGAAGAGATTTTAAGAACGGCTTGGTGCCCTCGGCTTTTCTAGCTGAGGGAACTAAGGCCTGAAGATAAATAAGAGAAGTCAGGATTCAAACCCTGGTCTTGTAGCTTGAAGCAAAGCTCTCTCGCTTTCTTTCTCTCTTCCTTCCTTCCTTTCTTTCTTTCTTTCTTTCTTCTTTCCTTCCTTTCTTTCTTTTAAAGATTTATTTAATGCATATGAGTGTGCTATAGCTGTCTTCAGACACACCAGAAGAGGGCATCAGATCCCATGGCAGATGGTTATGAGCCACCATGTGGTTGCTGGGAATTGAACTCAGGACCTCTGGAAGAGCAATCAGTGCTCTTAACCTCTGAGCCATCTCTCCAGCCGGTAAAGCTCTTCCTTATAAGACTTAACCAGCTTTGTAGAAAAGAACACTAGTGTGGTAGAAAAGACATGAACTTTGGGGCTGTGTAAAGTATGGCTCAATCTGTTTGCCATTGTGTATGTGGTCTTGGCAAAGTTCAGTTTTCTGAGCCCCCAGAGCTATCTGTGAAATCCAATGAAGGCTGGCCATACAACTCAATTGATAGAGTGCTTTTGTAGCACGCACACAGGTTTGAACCCCAACACCACATAGAACTGGGTGTGGCGCCTGTAATGGCACTACTTGAGAGGTGAAGGCAGGAGGGTCAGAGTTCAAGACTATCCTCAGTTGCATAGGCAGTGTGAGACAGCCTGGGCTATACTTAGAAGAAAAAAAAAAGGCCCCTTCCTCCTCAGCTAATTGTGAATGTGTGTGAACACATCTGACATTTGATAGATGCCCAGCAATTGCTTTCCTGAGAAAGTAACCTAACTGGAAAATTTCGGGTCCTGGATTTGAACTTCAATCTTACCACTATGACCTCCACTTTGGCGTGGTATATCTATATGGCTCAGTGTCACCTTACAGAGTTACGGACTAACTAGTTTCAGTACTTAGGGAATAAAGGCTGTGTAAGCGTGTATTAAGGAATAAAAGAGGGCATAGCTGTTTGGATGGACAGCTTCGGTGGGTTTTAAATAACTTCCCTTGGGAGCCAAGTCTGGTCTTCACTTGCACTTTCCTCCTCTGTCAGGTATTTTGTTAAATTGGCCTGGGCCTGGACAGTCTGCCTCCTCCTGCCTTTCATCGCCCTCACCAACTACCACCTGACGGGCAAGACCAGCCTAGTCCTGCGGCGGTTGAGCACCCTCCTCGTGGGCACAGCCATCTGGTATATCTGCACAGCCCTCTTCTCCAACATCGAGCACTACACGGGCAACTGCTACCAGTCCCCGGCCCTGGAGGGCATCAGGCAGGAGCATCGCAGCAAGCAGCAGTGCCACCGGGAAGGGGGCTTCTGGCATGGCTTTGACATCTCGGGCCACTCCTTCCTCCTGACCTTCTGTGCGCTCATGATCGTGGAGGAGATGGCCGTGCTGCACGAGGTGAAGACAGACCGCAGCCACCACCTCCACGCCGCTATCACCACCCTGGTTGTCGCCCTGGGCTTCCTGACCTTCATCTGGGTGTGGATGTTTCTGTGCACGGCCGTTTATTTCCACGACTTGACCCAGAAAGTGTTGGGCACCGTGTTTGGTTTGTTGGGCTGGTACGGGACGTATGGGTGTTGGTATCTGAAGTCCTTCTCTCCAGGACTTCCTCCCCAGAGCTGTAGCTTGACTTTGAAGCAAGATACTTACAAGAAATGAAAGAGAAGGACACAGGGACAGGAGGACAATGGCTAATAGGATTCCCACCTGCTTTGTCCAGTGACTGGCTGAATTATCTGTCCCATTTCAGAGAGGGCCCTTACTAGGTACCTTTGGAGTGGGGGACGTCTGGGGAACAAGCTTTGTCATCAGACTCTGCTGGCAGTGCCACCACGTTGCCAGCAGCACTATTCCTGTCAGATTCTTCTCATCTCTGGCAAGATGTGACCTTAATCTGTCCCTAGAGGGAGAGCTAAGGCTCAGCAGAGGGAGAGCAGCCTGCCTCATCGTGTGGGTCAAGGGAAAAGCAGGGTTTCGGGACTCTCTGCTGTGGCCTCCCCAGCTCTGCTTCTCTTTAGAGTTTAGAGGCCATGGTAATGCTGTTTTTCTAACAGCCTTCCCCACAGCCGACTCTGAGATAAGCCTTTGTCTCTGGCAGGTTCTTTGTTAAATATCCCAATGCCTCAAGGACACTCTGACTGTAGCATCTGTGTCCTCTGTGGAATGTTGACATTGCACCTGGCAATGATTCCCAACAGGGGCCCATGACCCCGCAATGCCTGGATGGTGGTGGTGGTGGTTGTTTCTCTGTGTAGCCCTGCATGTCCTGGAACTCTCTCCATAGACCAGGCTGGCCTCAGACTCAGAGATCCGCCTGCCTCTGCCTCCCAAGTGCTGGATTAAAGGTGTGTCCACCGGCCCGGCACTTGGATGTTTTTTTCTCTGTCCACTGTGTATCGCTATGTGTTGGGGTTTGGAGCAGTAACAGAGAACCCCATTTTCTCTCTTCTCTCCTGAGTGACTGCCCTATGGTTTCAATCATTACTACTCTATTTGTTCTCTGTTGGCAAAGCTCCAGTGTCACCCACACCTAGACATGTGAAAATTGTTTTGAGGGGTTTTTGGTTTTGTTTTTTCTTTAGAACACTAACTTTTTATATAAACCAGATTCTTGGCTTGTCGTATGAAATCACACCTCATAGTAATGTTCCCTCTCTTAGGAATATAACTGGAGGCCAGGGGAGGGGGGGGCATGGTGCTGCACGCCTCTAAGCCCAGCACTGGGAAGGCAGAGGCAGGCGGATCTCTGTGAGGTTGAGGTTACCTTGCCTGGGCCGCATTGTGAGATCCTGACTCAAGAAAAAAAGAGAAAGAAGGAAGGAATAAAACTGAAAAGCAGACTTGCATCACTTGATGAATTTTAAGCTGAGAGAATAATTCAGTGCTCATTTGTTCTGAGGCTTTCCTGCCCACTGACTAGTGATAGAGAAAGAATAGGGTTTGGGGACCTCATAGGACCATAGAACAAGTGCCACAGACTAAGGGATTTTTACCTTTGGAGATTATGATAATTTAGAAGTGAGATCAAGCGTTTCCCTCTGATACACGAGGCCAGCCAGCATGCAAAGCCACCTGTATTACATACCGCCACCATACAAAATCAGCCATGACTTTGTGCCATGACTTTGGCCCCGCCTCTTTTCTTCAGCTCGAAAACAGGACACTCTTCCCAGCTCGACTGTTAGGGTAAGAAGTCTTGTCACCCATGTCCCATGTGGCAGGCTTCCATTCTGATGAGAAGGGCCCTGTCCCCTGCCCCCTGATCTCCTAAGCCTGGCACAGCTGAGCCCCTGGCCTTTTGGATGATGATCCTTGAAGCTGCTTTGATGCCTCCTCCCTGGCAGAGCTGGCTAATGACATTACCTGATAAGCTTTGGCCCTGACTGGCCTGACCCAAGCTCGGGTTGTCAGGCGCTTAGTAAATTAAGAGATATCGCTTTCTTTTTCTTTTAATTTTAGTGTTTTTTGATTTAATTTAATCTTTTGAGTCAAGGTCTTACTATTCAGTCCTGGCTGGCCTGGAACTCATTATGTAGACCAGGCTGGTCTCAGACTCACAGAGATCTACCTGCCTGCCTCGGTTTTCTAAGTGCTGGGATTAAAGGTGTGTATATATATATATATATATATATATATATATATACTAAGATTAAAGCCACCACATCTGGCTACTAATTAAAATATAATAATCTATTTAAAATATGTATTTTATATCCTGTTGAGCTACAGGTCAACTTGACCAATTACTATTTAAGATGTAAGATCTTGTCACCAAAGAGGAAGAAAGGCAGGCAGAAAGGAGTCCCCATGATGTTTTGCTGTGTTGACAATGGACTGAAAGGATATTTGACCTCCTGGGAGTGTCCATCCATCTCTCCAGGGTAGGAATGGGCCTGGGGATGATGGTAGGGCTGGTCCCCAAGTAAAGTCTCTCAAGCTTCATGTTCACAACAGAAGGGGATGGACACAGGATGCGGCCAGGGGCTCATTTGTCACACTGGGGCTCCGGGCATTTTCCTCACGTGCTCTGACCAGGTTTAACATTGAATTGACAACACGTGGGAATTCACAGTTGCTCAGCGTCCTCTGCATATTAAATGGATGAAATCACACATGCTTCTACTGGATACTCCTCCCTCTCTGCTCTGGGTGGGGTGGTGGGGTGGAACGCCGGGTTCTGAGCCACACCCCAAGTTCCTCAGAGCCCTTGCCTTCTCAGGAGCATGCCTCTCCTCCCGTGTGAGGAGGCGTGGCATGGGTGAGTGTTTGGGCAGCCATGAGGTGCAGGTGTGAACGCTGACATCTCTCCCAAACCACCTGACCAGTGTGCAAGCCCTTGTTGGCATTGCCAGTAAAATGGAGGCAATTCTTTGAGCACTGAAAGGAAATCACATGTAAGATGCTGAGCACGTGTGCTCCGTAGGTCATCATCTCCCAACTTTCCCCTGACAGTGTTTAGAGCAGTCTGGCTCCTTTAGAGAAAGTAAGGAAACCACTCAGAGCCTGGGTCGCCCATGGAAATAGTCTCATGTCATCTTTCCAAGTGTCTGTTGTCCCTTGGTGGTAAACCCCAGGCTTTGGGAGCGTCTGACTAGAGTCCCGCCATGCATTTTGCTTCCCTGCGTGGAGGTTTGTTCACTAGCTTCCACATGCATCCGTCACTGTCTGGGTACCAGATTGCATTCAGAGAATAGTTCGTGCCACTGTTACCTATGCACAGTCCGTGTGTAAACAAGAGAATTAAAGGGCACTGGAGATAATGGAGTCTACATTCCGGAGTTTGCTGTGTTCCTTTCTGTGTGTTAATTTAACTTTTTAATTTCAAAATTAAATTGTGTGTGTGTGTGTGTGTGTGTGTGTGTGTGTGTGTTTTGTGAGCACACCATGGAATACATGTGAAGATCAGAGGACGACTTTCATGAGTCAATTCTCTCCTACCATATAGGACTTTCAGGTCAAACTCAGGTAGCCAGGCTTGGGAGCAAGCGCCTTTGCCGTGGAACTATCTTATTCACCTCAGTTTTAAGTCTTTATTATTATTGTGTGTAATGTGCATGCGTCTGTACACACATGCCACAAAGACAACTTTGTAGAGTTGGTTCTCCCCTGTCATGTGGATCTTTGGGATCAAGCCTTGTCCTTGAGGCTTGCCAGCTCGTGCTTTTATCCACTGAGCCATCCGACCTGCCCAGACTTAGCCTAATTTCTCATCCTTTCATACAAGGGACTTTATAGCTGGAGTTTCTCAAGATGGTTCTCCTAAGTCCTGTGTCCTAAGTACAGATAAGATGGTTCTCCTAAGTCCTGTGTCCTAAGTACAGATAGTGCTCAGCCTGCTTTACTCTGTCATTGGATCCTGAGGTCTGGGTCAGCCAGGCCTGGGAGTTGTCCCCTTGGCAGGAGAGAGATAGGTCTCACAGACTGCTGAAGAGCAGTGACAGCCTACCAGGATAAGGTCACTTTGCAGCCCAGGAACTCTCAGAGCACAAAATAGCATTTTATGCCCTTAGACCCACTCACTGTCAGCCTGACCTGCTTGGCACCTCTAGGCAGTGTGTGTCGAAAACCCATTGAATCCGAGATTAGAATCTTCTCACGCTGTTTGGCCCTGCAGCAGCAGCCAACTCTAAACTCTGCTGCAAGCTAGGTGCAGGCTGGCCGTCTTCCACTCAGGTGCTTGGTCACAGAGCAGTCCCTTTTCTAGCTAAAGCTATGTGCTAGGTTATAAAGATGAATGGGAAGCAGGCCTGCATTTCAGGGAATGCAGGGAAAAGAGTCCGTGCCACCATCAAGTGCCCTGAGTGTTGGAGTAAGGTTAGGACCTGAGAACATTGAACAGAGAACCTGCTACCCTAGGGATCCAGAAACACATTCGTAGAAGGTAATGTTCCTTTTGGTCTGAAAGGATGGAGAAGAATCGAGACATTCCTCCAGGAAAAAATAGCTAAGGCAAGGATAGCACACCCAAAACCATGTAGGTAGACCCATGGCTTCTGTTTAGAGGGAAGAGCCTGGCTTCCCTCATTTTCTAAAGCCCTGGAGACCGAGGAAAGACTTGGGAAGCAACTGGTGGGACCTGTAGGCATGCCTTGCTTTGATGCAGATGGCTCTGGGCTGCTGTTAGAAAGCCTAGCCTGGGCACGGTCCACCCCTGCTTTTCTCTGCTCTTCTGTGATCTTGAACCAGCAAGCGCCTCTGGGCCTCAGTCTCCTCATAAGGTAGACTGGATGGGTAGCGGTTACCCAGGTAACTCCTGAAATCCTCGGTTCTACGTTTCTGTTTTGCTTGGTGAGTTGCCCCCACCCCCACCCCTGCCCAGCTCCTTCTGACTTATTTTAGGAAAGGACATGAAAAAACTCGCTTGTGCTTGGGTCGAGTGGCAGCTGCTTCCCCGGTGAGTGACAGGGAGCAAACTGCAGGCTGCAGCTGATTGGTCACCTTGGTCACCGCCTTTTTCTCTGTGGGGACATCTGGATGAGTTCTGACCTGATCGCTTGGGCCCATGTGAGCTTTCTCAGCACAGGGAAGCAAACCTACTTCCCAGCTTAGGCAGCACCGGGAGTGTTCTAACCACTGGGGAATGTCTGGGGAGTTTTACAGTTGACCGCACAGGGCAGAGCACAGACCCTGTCCTGCCTCGGGGAAAGGTGGCAGATTGGCACCACTTGTACAGATGATGACCTGGTGGTAGTCACACTGAATACATGCAGATCTAACCATCTCAAGTACGGATTATGCTGTGAAATGCAGGAAGACAGCTGTCTGCAAAAAATGCCAGGAACCCACATACTGATTAGTCACATGAGTGATTGTCGTTCCTCACTAAATAACTGAACACAGTCACTATAAAGAATGAATGATGTATGTGGCTTTGTGGTGTCAACGGTGTGGAAGGCAGAAGATCTGGGCTATGTGTCCTGGGCCAGGTTAACCTCTAAGCCTGAGTCTGGGCTTCAAGCTGTGGTAACAGTGCCGGGTTTCACTCAGCAGGCACAGGCTGGGAGGAGGGGAGCTATGGAGAGCTGAAATCTGGGATTCATTTCTTATTATTCTTCATAAGTACGCTGTAGCTGACTTCAGACACACCAGAGGAGGGCGTCAGATCTTGTTACGGGTGGTTGTAAGCCACCATGTGGTTGCTGGGATTTGAACTCATCACCTTTGGAAGAGCAATCGGGTGCTCTAATCCGCTGAGCCATCTCACCAGCCCCTGTTTTTGTTTTTTTGGACAGGGATTCTCTGTGTAGAACAGGTTGGCTTCAAACTCAGAGATTTGCCTGCTTCTGCCTCCTAAGTGCTGGGATTAAAGATGTGTGCCAACCTCACCTGACTAAGGACCACTTTTTATTGAAGATTATCTTTGTTTAATGAATGTCTCTCTTGGAAGCCAAAGGAGCATAATACCCAAATGCCCCAATAACCCTGAAATCACTTGGTGTCATTCATATAATGAACTACACAACGCTGAATAAGGCAAGTGACTGGCATTTGTCACTTTTATGGGGGGGGGGAGACAGAGTGTCACTACGTACCTCTGGGTGACCTGGAACTCTTGTAGATGAGGCTGGCCTTGCTGCCTCCCAAGTTTTGGGATTAAACATATGCATCACAACAGCTGGCTGTCCTCCTTGACTGATCCAACAATTCTTTTTCTTCCTTTTTTTTTTTTTTTTTTTTTTTTTTTTTTTTTTTTTTTTTTTTTTTTTTTTTTTTTTTTTTTTTTTTTTTTTGGTTTTTCAAGACATGGTTTTTCTGTATAGCTCTGGCTATCCTGGAACTCACTTTGTAGACCAGGCTGGCCTTGAACTCAGAAATCCGCCTGCCTCTGCCTCCCAAGTGCTGGAATTAAAGGCATGTGCCACCACCGCCCGGCTTCTTCCTTTTTTCTTTACCTGACTATTTAAAACTATTTTATTTTTAATTGTGTGTATATGTGTGTGTGTTTAAATGCATGTGGGTGTAGTGCCTGCAGAGACCAGAACTGGGCATCGAGTCCCCTGGACCTAGAGTTACATAGGTGCTGGGCACTGAACTTGGGTCCTAGGAAAGAGCAGGCTCTCTTAACCACCAAGCCATCTCCAGTCCCGGTACCTGACTTTTACCATCATCTCACCTCTGGCTCCTTGACACCTGGACCAAGAGGAAAATAGCAAGGCTTTATCTCCTAACACACACACACACAGACACACAGACACACAGACAGACACAGACAGACACAGACGCAGACAGACACAGACAGACACAGACACACAGACACAGCTTCATAGCATAGCACCACCACTGTATAAGTCAGCTAGTGCTGTACTGACGCCTGGTAACAACTATCCCCAACCCCAACAAACTCCTTGACTGACAGCGAGTACGGCCAATTGTAGCCCTGCTGATGGACTGTCTCCTCCTGCTGAGTCCTACCGGCTGGAGCTCAGTGAGTGAGTTGTGCTTCTCTGCCAGTTAAAGGATTAAAAAGGAGGCAAACTCTCGAACAGGGCAGGTATTTGAACAGCAAGCAGAGCAGACAGAATTGGCTGTTGAAGAATGGTGTTTAACTGGGGGTGAACAAACTCGCAAGCCCCAGACACACAGAAAAATACCTTCTTCAAAGCAGATCCCAGCACTCGGGAGGCAGAGACAGGCGGATTTCTGAGTTCGAGGCCAGCCTGGTCTAAAGAGTGAGTTCCAGGACAGCCAAGGCTACACAGAGAAACCCTTTCTCAAAAGACCAAAACAAACAAACAAACAAACAAACAACAAAAATAAAAACAAAAACAAAGCAGAGACAGGACTCTGGAAGCCAAATGTCCAGTCTCTTCTTGAGGGCTGGGCTTTTTTAAGTTTCTGAAGGGTCTTCATCTCCTAATTTAGGTGTTTGAAGAAAGGATGGCTGTTGTGGAACATGTCCTGATCTGGCCTTGAACTTGAGGAGCTAACCCATTAGCAGGGGCCTGCTGGCAGGAAGAAAGGTCCACAGAGCCTTTGTCTTATGCTGCCAGGCTTTTGTTTCCCCTCAGGAGGGTGAGGAACTTCCATCTGGGGATCTAGCCCCTCTCTGTATCCGTCTGACTGCTGGGGAGTCCAATTCCAGCTCCTCAGCTTGGCTGAGGTTTGGGGGTTTGCAGGGTGGCGCTCAGGGCCGTGCCAGGCTAAGCACCCCTGCCCCTGAGGTTAAGTTTTGCCCATACAGTTGGAGGTCGTGCAGTTATGGCCAAGTGACAGCCTGGACTGAATGAGGGTATGACGGAGGAGCCTCCCAAGTGTCTGCCACTCATCCTGCTAGTGGGGGTCTTTCACTTGTCTGGTTGTGTCCTTCCTGTTAAGACACCCCAAAATTCACCCTCAATATTCTCCACCTCCTTTACCCGACTCCTCTTAGTACCCACATGGTGCCTTACGACAGTCTGTGATCTCAGTTCCAGACAATGTGATGGTCTCCTCTGCCCTAGACAGGTACCAGGCCTGTATGTGGTGCACAGGCACACATGCAGGCAAAACACCTGTACACAGAAGAAAAAGGAAAAAAAAAAAAAAAAAGGCAGCCCTCCACAGACATTTCACAGCCTGACAACCCTTCATTGAGACTCTCTTCCCCCGTGATTCTAGGTTGTGTCAAGTTGATAATTAGAACTAATACCATGTTCCTCCCACCCCTGCCAAGGAGTCAGCACTTCCCATATCCCAACAGCCGCAGCAGGCAAAGCCTTCGCCTATCATTGGTCACAGCTGCTCCCGCCGCCACTGCTGCCCCAGAGTCCTCCGTAGTGTGTTCTTCTGCAACTCCCATGCTGGAGGTGACCCAGGGCTGAGGACTGGGTCTTATTTATAGAACCTGGCCCGGGGTGTGCCCGGGGTGTGCCCTGGGCGGGTTTGTGGTGATGCTTTCTCCTCTTCTGCCAGAGATCCTGAGCCCACAGCCACACCGCGCTTCTGCCCTGCCCTTCTTCCAGCTGATAGAGGAGGCTTACACACACTATTCCCTCCAGTTTAAATCCTCGGGCTCTGCAAGCAGTCACCTTTGCCTTGTCTCTGGAAGTGAAGTGGTTGGAGTGTCCTCTCTGGAGTCCCTCCAAGGGAAAGGCCGGTTCCCTGTCCTACTGCTGAGAATAAGAGAGAGCTGTGCCTGGTTCTCCATCTGGGAGGCCGCACACACCGGTTTGTGTGCACCACCAATGCTTACTGAGTAGTCCCAGCACTGCCAGTCTTGAATGGGCTCCAGAGCAGACTCAGGTTGCAGTTTCAGATGTTCTGCCAGCAGAGCTTCACCCCCTGACCCTGCAGATCCAATGGCATATACGTTCTTAGAGGTGGGCCTGAGCCATGGCCTTCCTGGAAGACCCGAGGAGGAAACTTCCTGTGCCCTCCTTTCATTTGGCACAAGGTCACATTCTCTTCTGCAGATGAGAATTATCCCTTTGAGAAGCAGCTTCTGACAGGCCACTGGACCCTGGAAGGGACGCCACACCCGACCACACCAAGTGACCCATACAACCTAAGCTCTCCTTCATCAACGGATATCAGCCGCCCCGCCCCCAGTCTACCCTCCAGGCCTTGGACAGCAGCTCCCTATCATCAAGAGAGAGTGAGCTGTCGTGGCGAGCACCACCTATTCTGCAGCATGGTGAGCACCACCTATCCTGCAGCATTGCCACCTCTCTCATGCTACTCCTGAGTTCTTACAGCAGACTGGCTATGGCAGTCAGTTGGTAAAGGCAGAAGGAACGCTGGCCCGGTGCCAAGTGGGAGAGGATGGTTGCAGCCTGGCAGGGCAGACATTGCAGGAGGCAGATGCTTGTAGAAAAAGGAATTCTAAGCAGTACCTCTCAGAAAGTGCTCCATTTCACCAAGATGAACACCAAGGACCAGAAATATGGCGGCATACCCATGAAGGCATACGGTACCAACGGTAAGGGCTGGGAGATTGGAAGCAAGTAGACACCAGAGGAAGGACATGCGGATGGTACTCAGACAGTAAGCACCGGATGGGAGGATGGTCTGGGCCTGCAGACAGCACCACTGTCTGCGACCATTGGACAAGATGCTGCGTTTTGGAGATGTCAGGCATTCTCTTTGCCTAGCCACGCTTGTGCTTAATCAATTGTTCACACACAGACTGACCATGGTACTGAGCTACAGCTTGTAAACAGACATGACATAGCCTTCCTCGCAGCAAAAGCTGACTTAAGAGTTCCTGATATGGCCCCACTCACCACAGAAACCTGCCATCTAGATGGCAGATGGGCTAAATCGACTGTGGACATTGTGGAGGGAACCGGCTCTTTTAATACTTATTCTGTGGGGGCGGGGGAGGGATTGCCCTCCCTGACCCACAATGTGTTTCTAGTCATGCTTTTCACTCAAGAGTTTTTGATTCAGCAAGAGAAATGTGGCTGGCTACACCCTCACAGGGTGCTTCTGTGCTCTCTTACCCAATAGCTGGACACTGAAGTGGACCAGGCAAGGTTGTGTTCCAGGGTAGCTGGGGGACACCACAGTGCAGCTATAGTTCTGAACTAGAGGTCACCGCCAATCCTGTGTGTGTGCCCCTGCAGTGGAACAGTGGGAAAACCCAAGTCCAGGAGTACAGAGGCAGAAGTGGGAACATCTAATCGTCTACTCGCAGGGTCACTTGTACCCCAAACACAAGACTTGCTTCCTGTGATGGGTCATCTTCACTGTCTATCTGATTAGATTTAGAATCACCCAGGAGACACACCTCTGGTCTGTCTGTGGTGGTCTATCTTCCTCATGTGTAAATGAGGAGAGAGGACCCACCCTGAGTTTCTGGATATTTTGTTATAGAAAAAAAAAAAAAAAACCCTCACTTCCCAGCCTGAAATTTTGGGCTTTCAGTATTTTTTTTAAATGTTTTTATATGTAAGAACATTTTGCATTTTGCCTCAGGGAGATCAGAAGAGGACATTCCAGATCCCCTGGAACTGGAGTTAAATGGTTGTGAGCAGACATGTGGGTGCTGGGAATAGAACCCAGGTCTTCTAGAAGAACATCAGGTGCTCTTAACTGCTGAGTCATCTCTCCATCCGTGGTCTTGGATGGTTTAGAGATGACAGTTCCAATTGGGAGGATGTCAATGGTGTCATTGAGTTAGACATTCATGTTGGGTGTATACTATTGGCACTATATACAAAAAACATGGATTGTCCCCTGGCTGGGCAGATTGGTACTTCCTGTTCAAGGCACACTGGGCTGTCATTCTACCATGATGGCACAGAAGATAATGTATGGAAAGGGATTACTTCCACATCCAACCATAAAAGATCAATAGGAAACCACAGTCACCCACAGACTACTGAGATATGTCATTTTCCCAATAAACTGCCCCGACTGGCTAAGGCACTGTTGAAACAGAACCTGTAGGCAGTGAGCTTGCATATATAGCTTACTGGGGCAAGCAGGGGCAATGTGAGCCTTGGAGAGTGGAAAGGGGCTTTTCTTTTGTTGTTGTTGTTGTTGTTGTTGTTGTTGTTGTTGTTGTTTGAGACAGGGTTTCTCTGTGTAGCCCTGGCTGTCCTGGAACTCACTTTGTAGACCAGGCTGGCCTCGAACTTGGAGCTTTTCAGGTGAATGTAATTGGGTGAGGCTCTAGGTACTGGGAATGCCTCATTTGCATAGTGAGGCCTTTTATGTGCTCACTGGGCAGGTTTTTATTGGGAGAAAGGGAGATGAACCTTTAATGTTATCAAGGACTATGTGACATTCCTCTGGTAGAGAAGTGGGGGTGAGGCTCCCCAGATAAAGTCAGGCAGAGAAGAGGAAGCCCCACTGAAAAGGGAGTCCTCCATTTTGTTCTGCACTGAGGAAGCTGTCTGGTAGACTACAAACTCAATAGCAGGGTTTCCCAACAAATAAGATCAGTGGTGGCCTAGGGGCCATGTGTGTGTGTGTGTGTGTGTGTGTGTGTGTGTGTGTGTGTGTTGGAATAGGAGGCTAACAATGCTTACACTTGCATCTGAGTTGTATACTACAGTATGTGAAGGAGGACTGTGAATGCTGCAACTAGAGACTCCAGTAGAATCCAGCCTCCTGCCTCCTCCAGAGATGGGACAGAGAAGGGCTCTGAGAGCCTCATTTTGGGGAGAGGACCATGTCCTTTCGTGGAGTGTTTACCCCACTAGCACCCATGTATATTGTTCATGAATAGAATATTCATTAGGACTGAGAAGGGTCTCGTGGATGCCCAGTAGGGTAGAGAGTGCCAGGCAGTTTCCGGGTCTGCAAATCCCATCCTTGTCATGTCCTGGCCATGACTATTTTCATGTGTATGAATGTTTTGCCTGCTCAGTGCCTGCAGAGGTCAGAAGAGCGTATCCAGTCCCCTGTAGGTGGAGTCATAGATTTGTTGTGAGCCACTGTGTGGGTGCTGGGAATTGAACCTGGGTCCCCTTTAAAAAATACTCTTTACGTTTCGAGCCATCTCACCATCCCCATTTTTGTTGTTGTTGTTTGTTTGTTGAGAGATGGTCTCACTTAGTCCAGGCTAGCCTCAGACTCACTACCTGAGGGTGACCTTGAACTTGCTCCTCCTTTCTGTGCCTCTCAAGTGCTAGGATTGATTACAGGTGTGCACTGCCATGCCCAGCTTACCCAATGCTGGGGAGTGAAACCCAGGACATAATGCAGGCTGGGCGAGCACTCCGCCAACGGAACCACACCCCCCCTGCCCTATTTGTTTTCTTGTAACCTTGCTGAAAATATACACATTCTCATGCTTTTTTTTTTTTGTAGAATAAATAAAACTATGCTTTTTCAGGAACAAGCTGTATATTCTCTTGTCTTTGAGTATTTTAACAAGTTTCTCCCACTTAGAAATTAGGATGAGGACAGGTGCCATGGTCAACCCCTAAGAGCGGGGGGGGGGGGGTAAGCAAATGGATGTAAACACACTCTGTAAACTGAAATTCGGTACCCAAATGCTTAAGTGGACTTATGACCACATCAGAAACTTTTGGCAGCAGGCAATCTGTCTCTGTCCTTCTGTCCTTCCTTGGCCTCCCAATTGCTGGGTAGGTAGTGGTCGCCTTGCCTGGTGAGCTTGCTCTTTGGAAACCTCAAACCTCCAGCCCTGTGTCCTGACTTTGGAAATGAGAGTTGAGTAGGATCACACGGTTTAGAAATGAAAAGCAATTGCTCCTCCTGGATGCTTTATTGGGGACTCTAAGCGCGAGCAGCAGTGACACCCAGACCCTTTCCCAACATGCAGAAGGCACAGGAAAGTGAGACCCAGGGAGCAGTGTGGAGGAGAGACCCCACTGCATGCAGTATGAGGAGTTTCTGAGGGGGAAAAAAAAGGGAAGGCAGAGGCCGTGAGGGATGCACTCCCGCTTGTGAGCTGAGAAGGACCTTCAGAGGTGGAGACCGTGAGGGAGGCATCCCTGTTCTTGAGCTGAGACTGACCTTGGGAGGGAAGGTCAACATGGCTTTTGCTGAGAGACCCACCATGAAGGGTGGGGACTCAACTCAAGGTAGGAGTGGCTGACGGCTGTTGCCTCGGGATTTCTAGGTAAGTGCCAACCCTCACCAGCTGGCCAATGAGGAGGAAAGGGGTGAAGGGTGTGCCCATGGAATTAGTTGATCCCAGCCAGAGATGGGTTTTAGGGTGCCACTGCTTGGCTTGAGCCACTGCTGTCTCAGTCCATGTCCAGGAGAAGAATGAGACCCCTTCTGGTCTTCAGAGACTTTCCACGGGGACTCTGGCTCTCCAGTCCCAGACAGAGGTACTGGTTAGATGAGTTGGGTCTCCAAGTTGGCTTTGTCCTATAGAAGAGGTCCCTGCCAAGAGGGAACGGGAGGCTGGGGTCAGGCCCTCTGAGTCCCCAGCACCTCCCAGAACCTGGGCCCTTCCGGGTGGAACATTCTTGGGACTCACCTCAGACCCTAACCAGTCCCCACAGAAACATCTTGAGTCTTTGAATCAGAAGAAAAGACATTTGGATTTCCTTTCTCTTGCTTTCTCTCTCTCTCTCTCTCTCTCTGTCCTCTGGTAGAGCCATGGCCTCGAATCACGGCGTTGACAATGTCTACTTCTAAACTATGGAATGTTGTCACACTGACAATAGAATTACTAGGAAGAAGGGGCAGGAGGGTCTGTCCAGTGCTCACGGGACACTGAGTAACTGAGGATTTGGGAAGCACACAGCACAGAGACACCGCCAGTCACACACCAGGCCCCAGCCCAGCTCTAGATGTATTTTTTCTTGAGGTACCAGTAGGCAAAGTAGCCCATCCCACCCAAGGAGCCCATGAGGAAGGATGCCCCAAAGAAGGATGGCGGTTTCCGCTTGACCAGTCGGAACGCATTGGGGATAACGGCTGACAGCAGAGTGGTGTGGATGTCGCCCAGAACTTTCCGGAAGGCAAAGCGTCTCTGGACCCTCTCAAAGAAGGACTGCAGGTTGGGACGGCTGCCGTCTTCCCAGTATTTCTTGGACAGTCCCAGGAACTTGAGGCGGTGCAGGGTGGCTCCCAGGAGGACATCCGCCAGGGTGAAGGCACAGCCACAGAGCCACAGCTCGCACGTCTGCCCTGGAGAGCGAGAGGACACCTGGTGCTCACTTCTCGGAAGCCCTGGCTCTGGTCTGCTTGCCAGTGTCTCTCTCCTGAGGCCGTTCCCTCCCAAACCTCTTTAGCAGTTTCTGCCATATCCTCACACCAGCTTTCTCCGCTCTTCCTTCAAGTCAACTGATTTGTAAATTGCACAGATCTGCCCTATGCTTTTCCTGGCTTTGGTTTGGTTTGCTTTTTTTTTTTTTTTTTTTTTTTGAGACAAGATCCTGTGTAGCTCAGGCTGGCCTCCAATACGCTATAATGAAGATAACTTTGAATGTCTCATCCTCCTGCCCACACCTGAGAGTTAGCATTGTAGGCCTTTACCACCACACCAAGTTTATGCAGTGCTGGGGGAGTCAAAACTAGGACTTGGTACAAGCTAGGCCACCTCTCTGCCAAATGAACTACATTCTCTCTCTCTCTTTCTGTCTGTCTGTCTCTGTGTCTCTGTCTATCTCTGTCTTTGTCTCTTTCTCTCTCTCAATTTTGGAAACAGACTCTAAAGCCAAAACTGGCCTCAAACTTGTGATCCTCCTGCCTCAACCTCCAGAATGCTGGAATGACAGGCTGCATCACCCAGAGTTGTAGACTTACGTTGTCTGGTTGATAGCTCCACCTAGCGTCACTCTGCATTCCAAATTAAACATGCCCAACAGGGAATTCTGGACTGGGGCTCCCAAGCTCACCACACCCCGCTGCAGTAGTGTCTCTCCACCCTTCTATTCAGTGCCAGAGCCCAGGTGCCACCGGGAACAATTTCTTCCATCTTGTGTATAGTCAGTCTGCCAGTCCGTCTGACTAGCTTTCTCCTCAGAGTACACGCACACTCTAATGTCTCTTCTTGCACCATTCCAACCTGAACTACCACTCTCTCCTCCCCACGTGATCACAGTGTTTTTTAAATGGTTCCCTTGACTCAGCTTCTGCTTCCTTGTCTACTATCAGCACCGCTGCACACAGAGGGATCCTGTTAAGGTCTAAGTGGGACCCGTCAAACCGATGCTTCCCTGACAGAGCAAAGCCCTGTGGTCTTACTGTGTGCTACCCCCACTTCCTTCCAGGCCCAAGAGTCTGCTTTCCTCTTGAGTCTTATCCACCACATGGATCTCCTTGCGGAGCCTCATGCCAAGTCTGACCTCACCTCAGCGCCCTGCGTTGGCAGTCTCCTGTGCCTGAAGCAGTGTTCTCCTACAGAGGTGACTGGCTCAATCTACCTCCTCCATAGGTGTTTGCCATCTTTTCAAGGGGCTTCATAGACTATCAGTCTCAAACTGAAGGGGCTGAGGCATAGCTCCGTTGGTAGCGTGCACTAGGCCCCGGGTTTGAACCCTTGCCCTGGATAAACCTGGGCATGGTAGAACATGTCTGGTAATCCCAACCTTTGAGAGATGGGATTGGGGGGGGGGGGTCAGAAGCTTAGTCATTCTTCACTGCAAAGTGATCTCAGAACGACCGTGGGCTCCCAGCTGATGGGGCAGACTGGCACAGAGGGAACACCAGGCTAGCGTTGCTGCAAAGGTGTGGGGTGGGAGAGAAGCTGGCACGACAGGGTCCGAGACCTACCCTGCAGTAGTAAGAGCCCAAAGATGTCCCTTTTCAGGGTCAGGTGAGACCGTGAGTGCTAACAGTCACCACACAGTCCTCTTCACCCACGGAGTAAATGCATGCCACACGCCGCCATCCCGAGTACTCCGAATGTCTCAATGATTCTGTCATTCTCTCCACTCTGTGTGTGGGAGACCAAGGTCCCAGTACAGGGCGGGACTTGTCAAGGCCACTGCATCCCTAGAACCTAGGTCTGCCTGACTCCTAAGCAGCTGGCAAGGCTCTGGGATCTACCTCTGCGAGAAAGAGGCTGGAGACTGTCATAGTGGGTAGGGCGAGCAGGTGGGCTGACCCCTTCACCACTGGTATGGCACCCACCCTCATTCTCCAGTTTCCTCTTCTCCAGCTCCGCCTCAATCTGGTCCAGCACCATAGCCAGCTCCCCGAGGATCTTCTTCAGATAGCTCACATCATCGTGCTCCAGGATCTTGGCCTATGGGCAGGACAGGCAGGAGGGGTGCTCCAGCGTGAGCTGGTCTCATGAGAGTCATGATATGCAGAGATGGAGGAGCTCTGTCTAACACACACACACACACACACACACACACACACACACACCCCTGCCTTCAAATACCCCCTCCCATATATGACATGGCTCACCCTGGCATGGGACTAGAGCAACGGTACCACTGTGCTGATTGCACTGATGTTCTTCGCCCAGAGAATGGCTCTCTGCCAACGAGGAGGTACCTTGCTCAGAAGCACATGGAAGATGATCCCCACCCGCCACAGGCAGTCTGTAGCTAATGGCTGACTGATACAGGGTATTGAAGCATGGCCAGCTATACGGTGCCTTTCATATTCCAGAGCTTTCTGTGGGGTCAGAGGAGGCTCGGCCACATCCTCTTCCCTACCTCTCCCATATCCTTGGAACAATCTCTCCATACTGTCTGATGCAAGAACCTGGGTTCGGGACTGTGTTTCCAGGGACAACATAAGAAACCAGAGGCTGGCATAGCAGTGATTTTTCCATGGCCAAATAGCCAGGATATGGTAGAGGAGACATGATTGGAGGAGCCAGCCTGTACTTTTTCCAGGTCAAAGCATCTTCTGACCTTCCATTTAGGATCATTTATGCCTAGTTGTCCCTGTCTGGGGGCGGGGCATACTCACCATGAGCTTCTTCTGTTTAGAAAGGTAGGGCTCCGAGAGCTGCGGCTCCTCCTCGTGGTCCAGTTTCATGAGGTCTGTGGTGGCGTTGGCTAAATGTCCTGGGAAAGAATAGGAAAGGTCCTGTCTCCCTGCCCTCTAGGGCTTCTCCTTCCCATAGGACCAGGAGAAAGCCACCTGCCTGGGGCACAAGGGGCCAGTAAACCTTGCTGAAGGAGAGACTGTAGCCTTGAAGAGGAGGAGGAAGAAGAGGGAGGGGAGGAGGAGGATGAAGAGGAGGGGGAGATGATGCTTGAAATGTGTAGAACCTGAAACCCAGAGCTCTTCGCCTTTCCAGAGTCTTTTTCCGCCAGATGAAGCCAGCCCGGCCTGGGGTGTCCTCAGAGCCCTTCACCTTAAACCAGGCCCTGTAGGTTCTTCCTCCAGCATTCCCCACAGGACACTCCCAACAGGACCGTTATCTCTCAGTGCCCACCTGTGATCTCGTATGACTTTCACATGTTTGCTATGTAGGCCTGGCTGGCCTAAAACTTGCTGTATAGACCAGGCTGGCCTTAAACTTGTGGTGATCCTCCTGCCTCTGTCTTCCAAGTGTTGCTTCACCCCACTCACACCCACCTCTTCCAAAGATTTTCTGTGCACAGCTCTCTGCTTGTCTTCAGGGATTATGGGATCTGTCTCTCAGCTGCCCTATCTCTCATTGAGCTACCCCAAACTCTGTCCCCACTGGGTACATCTCAGACTCTCAAATAAATTCCCCTGCACCACACCACTCCGAACCTCCTAGCCCACATCTCCTTTCCTGTACTAACCATGTCCTCTGTTCTTTTTCCCCCCTTATGATTTATTTATTTTTGCCGAGCAGTGGTGGTGCATACCTTTAATCCCAGCACTTGGAAGCAGAGGCGGATGGATCTCTGTGAGTTCAAGGACAGTTTGGTCTACAGAGTGAGTTCTAGAAAAGCCAAGGCTACATAGAGAAACCCTGTCTGTAAAAAATAAAAACAAAACAAAACAAAAGATTTATTTTTTTAATACAATTGGGTATTTGCCTGCATGTCTGTCTGTCTACATGTTCTCTAAGGATCCGGAAGAGGGTGTCAGAGCCCCCAGAACTGGCATTAACAGTTTAAGCTGCCCGGGGTGGGGTGGGGGGGGAGGCTAGGAACAGAACCTTGCTTCTCTGCAGAAGCAACAAGTGCCCTTACCTGCTGGATAGATAAGCCTGTGAGAGGCTGCGGCCATCTGGTACCTTTCCTCTGAGGTCTCCTCACCTACCTCCTACTAAGGCCTGGTGCAGACCAAGTAAACACTCTCAGCTGGCTCCCCCAGCTCCAGGTAGTATTAACTCTCATAGATGCTTTATGAATGTGAAGGTCAAGCCAATCTCTCTCCCCGTCCATGGCTGCCCTTGTGCCTGTCTTTAGCCTATGAGGAAGACCTTAGACCACCTTCATAGTCACTGCAAGCTGGCTTGCTCTTCTGTACCCTGTGAAGTCTCCTGTTTCCCCATCCTTGTGGGATCCTGAAATTATCTCTGCTTCCTCAAAGGGGTGAAAATTGGGCTCACTCTGAACCCTGCTGCCTTGCAGATCCATGAGATGGCTCAGGTGCCCACAGCCCCACCAGGCTACAGCACCACTCACTTAGATGACAGCCAAGGTCATACTTCCTCTCTCAGGGAACTTCTCTTTGGGAAATACAGAGCTGCCCGGGTCAAGGCCCATTGTTTGTCTGTAAAGTTCCCCCTCCTTCGAGCCTTCCCCTCAGATCCACACGAGATGCCGCCACTGCCCCATGTTCCACTCTGCCTCTCCTAGACTTCCTTTGGCTCTCCACACCCTGCACCTGTCCCACACCTGTCCCACACCTGTCCCACACCTGTCCTGCACCTGTCCCGCACCTGTCTCGCACATGTCCTGCACCTGTCCCGCACCTGTCCTGCACCTGTCCCACACCTGTCCTGCACCTGTCCTACACCTGTCCACAAGCTGATGTATTCCTCTTCCCCTTTCACAAATATTCCTATTTGTTCTTGGATGTTGCCATAATCCCAGGTCCTAGGATTTTGTGACCCTGGGACCTACCTCTGTGTTGTCCTGACCCTGATATTGAAACTAGATTCTAAAATTTTTAATTAATTGGTTTGTGTACAGGCTATACAGATATTAAAACATCCATAATTAAAAATGCAAGCAAAAGCAGAAGAGGTGGGATAAAAATAAGTCTTTGTAGTCAAATGGGGGTGACAAACATGTCTGTAATCCCAGCTCTTCGAAGCAGAAGGATCAGGAGTTCAAGGTCAACCTCAGCTACATAGTGAGTTCAAGACCAGACTGGACTATATAAGGCTGTCTCAAAAATGCTCAAACAAAACCAAACAAACCACAATTACCACTCTATCTTTAGACTCTCAGCTGTGTTCCCTGGAGACCAACACTACTGCAGTTTCTTATACACCTCTACCTTGCCGGAAACATTCCTTGGCCTGAGAGCCTGGGGCATTCTTCAGGACTTGATAGAGCAGATGGCACACTATGTGTTTGGGTCGTTCCTCTTTTTACACCCATTAGTGTATCTTGAGACTATTCCATGTGATTATTATTTTTCAGCATAACAGCGTCACAAATGAATTCACTCAGTCTCTAACTTGTAGACACCCATGTTGTTTCCAGTGATATTTCTCACTATGTTGTAGTGAATATCCACATCTGCCCCCAACAGGGTTTCTCTGTGTAACAGACTGGCCTGGAACTCACAGATCAACCTTCCTCTGACACCTGAATTTAAAGGCGTGTGCTACCATGCCTGGCCAATATCTGTGTATGTGCTTCTTGGTGCACACATTCAAATGCACAAGAGTGATTCTGGGCTAATTTTCAAGGCATGAGCCTTTTTGGAGTTTAGTACAGAGACTTCCACCCCCAACCCTGGCTGCCCATGTTTCCTTATCTTTGGCTGTCATCACCTGACTTTGACTTTGCTTCCAGGAATGGTGACCCTGGCATGGCGGAAGCTGTGTTATTCTGCCTGTTGGCAGCTTCATCCAGGTTGTGGCTGACTGAATGGGAGGGAGCACCAGCATAGATAGCTCCCGAGTCTTCCTCACAGGATTCTGGGACCGAGTCCCACAACCCGACCCCTCCCCACCTTTACACAACACTGGGACAGAGGAGGATGGGAAGGAGAGGAGGTGACCACTTACTGAGTATGGAGGGTCTATCAGACATGGTCATGGCTCTTCTGCCTCCAGGGACACCAAATACCATAACAGAATCTAGACCCAAATCCCCACAAATAAACTCTTGTTGGGCTCTAATTGACTTGGTCTAATTCTCGTCCACTGACTGTAGGCAGCCTGCTAGTTAGGAGAATATATGGGTGATTTCAGATCAGAAAACAGAGACCTACTGGGTGTCTTGCCATGTCTGGGCAGCCTTCTGTAGAAACCTCAACCCTGATGTCACTCAGTGTTCTTGGCTATCTATGCAGGACCCTTCCCCAGTCTTTGACCTCAGGTATCTGCAGCTGGGCCTCCCCAGGGTGTCTCACGGACTGGAGAGAAGCTGGTGGATAGACCTGTGTGCAGTTATCTGAATGGGGTGGCAGGAGCAGGGGAGGGGAGATGCACAGGGAAGAAAGACAGAAGGGAGAACAGGAGAGGAGGATGAATAGAGAGATTCAGGAGCACAAGGTGAGGAAGAAGGACCTTCCACAAGGAAAGAGGGGGGCCCGAGGGGCAGCACTCACTGCGGATCTCAGCCGTGGCATACTTGGGGATCATGGAATCTGTGGTGAGCTCAGGGTGCAGGATGCAGCCGTGTGTGTAGGCGTCCATGGGCAGCGCATCCAGCAGCTCCCGGTACTGCAGCACTCGGGCGTGTTGTGGGCTGCCCGCCTCGGGCATCAAGGCCACCACATGCTCTGTGGATACCAGCAAGGGCTGGAGCAGAGTTCATGTCTGCTCCCACCTAGATACTCACCCCTAGAAACCTGGAACACCCCCCCCCCCAAAGTCATACTCAGAAGTCTCAGAATAATCCTTCTAGGATTCAGCCGCTGGATATTAGGAATCCTGGTGACTCAGTGGCTACTCTGGGCTTCACGAAGCTGACCTCATGGGGCCAGCACCTCTTAGTACCAGGTGGTAGCCGGGGGAAGCATATGCCCAATGTTGTCTGCTTCCACGGGCTGAAAAGCTGGATGAAGCCTCCTTGACTTGGCAAATAATTATTCATATTTATGCTTCTTTTTATTTATTTCTCACTCTGTAAGTAGCACAGCCTGTTCTCAAATTAGAGATTCTCCTGTCTCAGCTTCCAAAGTACTGGGACTATAGGACATAAACATGTGCTACCATGCCCAGAAAATTTATATTCTTTAAAAATAAGTTGTTTTGAGGTTAGGTAAGGTGGCACACACCTTTATTTGCTTTTTTTGTTTGTTTGTTTTTTTGTTTTTCGAGACAGGGTTTCTCTGTATAGCCCTGGCTGTCCTGGAACTCACTTTGTAGACCAGGCTGGCCTCGAACTCAGAAATCCGCCTGCCTCTGCCTCCCGAGTGCTGGGATTAAAGGCGTGCACCACCATGCTCGGCTGGCACACATCTTTAATCCTAGCACGTGGGAGGCAGAGGCAGGATCTCTGTGAGTTCTAGGCCAACTTGTCTTGAGTGGGGATTGGGGTCTCACATACGTAGTTCAGTGTGGCCTCCCACTTGGCTGTGTAACTGTCTGGCCTTGAACTCCTGGTCCTCCAGCCTCCACCTCCTAAGTGCTTACACCACAAGCATGCGCTACCATGTCCTACTTGCAAATTCTTGCTAGTCTCTACCAAGTCTTCTTCTAACCAGGTTGAGCCGCATATTGTTTTTAAAAATAATACCAGCCAGGGCCCTGAGCCCACTATCTCGGCTGCCTGAGCTCCTGCTCCAGCCAGCAAGCAGCTGAGCCTGCAGAAGCCAAAGGGTGACAGGGAGGGAGCAGAGAAGTTCCAGGTTGTCCTGTGTGTATCTTCGGGGTTCACATGCCAATTGGGTTCCTGGGAGTCTGGTCCTGGCTATGCTTAGAGGTTGTAGGGTTCTGGGCCCTGAGAAAATTTCATCCTGCTTTTATGGGGCCTCCAGGAAACCTGAGGGCCAGGACTGACCCTAAACAAGCTCCAAGAGAAAGAAGAGAGCCGCACCCCATTGACCTGGGTTATCTGGGCCGTGCCTTCCCTGGCATGCCAGGAGAGGTGTGCGGCTCTGGTGGCATCTGAGCCCACACAGTAGCCTCTGGTTTATTTGGGGGAACACTGAGTCCTGCCCATGGGTCAGTGGCTCGCCTAGGTTCAAAACTGTCTGAGCCCATGGGATCCCTACCCACCACTTGGGGGCATAGCATACCTCCCGTGAAGGTGCGTTCCACGTAGTCAATGATCTGGTGGTAATCACTGATAATGTTGTCTCTGTGGATAATGACGGGGACCTCCTCACCCAGGTTGAGCCGCATGAACCATGGTTCCTTATGCTCGCTCTGAGGCAGGCTCACATCTCTCTCTTCACAGGCCAGGCCCTTCTCCGCGATCACCAGCCGCACCTGCAGGTGCCAGGGTCAGAGCGGGGAGGAAGGCGGGTGGACACAGGGGACACTCTGCCCGGGGTGGGGGGAGGCATGCAGGAAGGGAGGTCAGAGGTCACACACAAGAGGGGACACTTGCTTGCAGCCCATTCTTGGGCACTTGATGGGGGCGGGGCTGTGGCTCAGGGGCGTGTGCTTGTGGATTAGAGAAGAATGTAGCCAGTGGCTAGAACGCAGGGCAGTGCTAAGGGACTGGGGTTCCATCTGTGCAGATGTGGGCAAATTGCCTGAACCCCTAGGGCCAAATGAAAGTATTTATAGCTCTAAGTTCGTGTCTAACACACTTAGTGTTACCATGATGCAGACACTCAGCCCCGGACTCCAGGGGTGGATCCGGCCAGGAAATTCACAGAAATTCCAAGTATCATCATAACCAAGAGCTAAATGTCTCAAATGATTTGTGAGACAGAGTGAGGTAGAAGATGATGCACCCATATCCACGTAGTCCTGAGTTGTTTCAAACACCTTCCCATCTTGATTGCTTGGGTGGATGCTGGCAACAGCAACCAGAGGTAGCCAGCTCAAGGCTGGAGCAGCTAAAGCTAAGGAGAGGGTAAGCACCAATCTCACCCCACACAGCAGGGCTAGTCTCTCCCAAGTCTTCCCTTACGTCTCTAGGGGCCCAATGAGGGGGTCACTCTCCTGATCCAGGCTGTGTTTGCCTGAAGCTCTTAGAACCCAGTTCCCTCACATATGGGGTGAGACTCAGAAGAAGGATGGTCTCGTCCTAGACCTTGGAAAGGGGGTAGTGGTAATCCACTCCATCACTGCACCCCCATCTTTTGGCTCCAACCCAGGGCCAGGAGGCCACCCCCGAAAGAGGTAGAAGCCAATTCTTAAGCATTTATGTCCTCCCACACCATAGATGGCAAACATGGGCTGAGCATCCCGACCCCCTCGGAGAGTCCAGGTTTAGTATCAGAAGAGGAGGACTGGTGTCAGAATCACAGGCTTGCTCTGTCTCTTCCATCCCAGAAGACTTTAAAAGTCTGCTTACTCCTGGGAGCCTCCTGTTGGAGGGCATCCTACTGTGTTCCCTCAGAGGGCTGTGGGAGGAGTAAAAGCTCAATCCTGTATGATGTTCCAGCACACAGTAGAGTAATAGATATTAGCTACTTGGATCAGACCCCATATTCTGGCTAGCGTTTGTCAACTTGACACAAACTACAGTCATTTGGGAAGAGGTGCTCTCAACTAAGAAAATGAGAAAATGCCTCCATAAGATCCAGCTGTAGGCAAGTCTGAAGTACATTTTCTTGATTAATGATCAATGTGGGAGGGTCCAGATCACTGGGGATAGCGATAGCCCTGGGCAGGTGGTCCTGGGTGTATTAGAAAGAAGGTTGAGCAAGCCATGGGGAGCAAGCCACTAAGACACACCCCTCCATGGCCTCTGCTTCAGTTCTTGCCTCCAGGTTCCTGTGGTGCTTTCTTTCCTGCCCTGCCCTGACTTCACTCAGTGATAGGCCGTTTATTACCAGAGAGGTGTAAGCTAAAATAAACCCTTTCCTCCCCAAGTCGCTTTTGGTCAGTTTTGTTTTTATCACAGCAATAGAAAACTAAGACAGCAAACAGAAAGACGTAGAGTGGAAGCCCGCCTGGCTCTACTGATATTTGCTGTGTGATCAGAAAAGCCCCACTCTTCCAGCGGCTTCCTTCCTGGCCTGCATCCCTCCCACCAGCTCCCTCTGGAGTAGCAGGAGGGATTTCTGGTTCCACCAGGAGGAGCCACTACAAGGGAGCAGGCTGGGGCAGCATCTATTTGCTCTAGGTGAGTGAGTGGGCAGCTGTGTGCGCATGTGTACAGTGTGTTTGTGGGTGTGTAAAGAAAGTGTGTGTACTCAGCCTAGTAGAGTTTGTGTTCGTGGGCAGGGCGTGTGTGGATGTGCATATGTGAACCCATGGCAAGTGGCAGTTGTGTGTGTGTGGGTGTCTTGGAGAAGCCCCTAAGCTTTGAGGTGGAACTGGGCACAGAACTCAGCCAGGTCCCTTCTTCCTGTGTATCCCAGTGCTCTTTGGCTCTGCCAAGCTGGGAGAAGGGGATCCTGGTCAATCCAGCTAGAAAGAAGACCAAACCAGGCCTTTGCCCTTGCCCTTGGCCTTCTGCCCTGTCAGGGCACCATTCCCAACATGCCACACTCTGGGCTGTGCCCTGAGGCTCCCTGGAGGGAGTCAGGTATGGGCTTCTGCCTGGGGAAGGACTATCTTTAGAGACACAGTATCTGCTGGGAGCTGCCTCAGGTCACCCTGGCAGATGGCCGAGGAGGCTTTCACCTTTAGTGGAGCTGAAGGCCAGTGCCATGTGCAGGGGAGGGAACCCGGAGAAGAAGCCAGGCCCAAGGGAAGGGCACACAGCCACCAGGACCATCTGCCACTCAGTCTCCTGGAGACTTGGTTAGTTAGACCCAGGGGGGTCGCCACTCTGTGTCACGATCTCAGGGGAATCTACCTCCTCTGTGGGTGCCTGGAAAGTATTTCCTCTGCTTCATTAGGAAGACACACAATAGGATGGCTTGGCTTTTCAATCCAGTAGTGTAGTTGCTGAGTGACTTTGTAACAGGCACTCAAGACCTCTGAGCCTTACTTATTTTTCCAATGCCCCCTCCCCATTTAAGACTATGAACAGCTACTGGTTATTTGAAGCAGATACCTTTTTTTTTCTAGCCCAGGCTGACCTCTCCCTCCCTATAAAGCCAAGAGTGACCTTGAAATCTCATCCTCAGCCTCTGTCTCCCTAGTGCTGGGGTTACAGGTGTGTGCTACTACGCCTGGCTTATCAAACACCAATGGCTTATAAACACATCACTTTTTAGTACGTGTTCATTGTGAACCTACAAGCCAACCCTTCCTTGCTCCAACTGCTAGTGCTGGAGACTCTGCGGTGAACATAGCAGACCCCATTCTGCTATTGCTGATGCTCTAGGCAGGACAGATGAAGGTAAAATGCTAAGGCATAGGGCCACAGTAACAGAGTGTTATGGAGACAGGGGCAGTTTTGAACAGGATGGTACATCAGGCTGGCCTATAAGGATGTCACATCTCACCACAACTCTAACAAGGGGATGGAGAGATCCACGTGAGGACCTGGGCAGGGAGTTTCAGGGAAAGAGCATCCGCTGTAGAGGCACAAGGCAGAGCCATAGGGAGATGTCTGAAGCATCAGGAAGCCAGGACGGGTGGGTGAGGACCAGGAATCGAGTGCAAGGACTGTGTATTGTGACTTAATGAAGACTCCCAGACTCAGGCAGGAGGGCATGTGCAAATACATTCAGGAAGTCCATGAGTGAGGGCAGGGATGACATGTCTTTTTAGTGACAGAAGCTCCCTGTTATCCCTTCTTTAAGGACGTGGGCAGACAAGTTGGGTGTGAGCGTGGCTTGACAGTTGTTGCAGTTACTCAAAGTATGCGTATACTCACTGGGACTTGAACAGGGCCTGCCTCCAGACAGTGTCAGAGAGTGGGCTGGTGCAGAAAGACACGTCATTACATGGAGTGGTGGTATTAAAAATATTTCCATAGATGACCTTGAAAACAACTGGGTCCTTTTCTGCTCTAATTATCCTACCATGGAACGTTATTCAACTGAAAACAGTGTGCTGAGAAGGATCCATGGCTATCCGTGACTGCATCCTGACTCCCAATCAAGTTAGGAGCCTTTGGGCCACTGTGAGGATTCTGGGTGTCTCTTGGGGGGACTAGGAAGCTACTGTAGATGCCTAAGCAGGAGTATGCTGAACACACAGTAGGTCAGGAGCTACTGTAGATGCCTAAGCAGGAGTATGCTGAACACACAGTAGGTCAGGCTGGTAGGAAGTGCCCAGGAGTTTGAAAGGCAAGATAGTTATCCTTTCAGCTCTTGCATAGAATCAGGAGGACTGGTCCCTGGCAGGACCCAGACCTAAGGCTTTTAACTTTGGGGGCTGAAGGCTGGTACAGGGCTCCTCGCAGGCACAGCTGGGACAGGGGAAGGGTCCAAGAGGATGGGGCGGAGGAACCTCTACTCAGATATGTTTTAGGGTGCCAGGATGGCCTGAGAGCACTCTCATAGAAATAGCAAGACCATTAACAAGCCACTCTTACATCCGTCTGCTGTCCCAGGTGATGTACGGACAGCCTTATGTGAACGAAGGCATACACTCCCTACATATACTCTGGGATGTGGTACCAGTATCTTTGAATACCCTGACACTGTCATTATCCAAACTTTACAAGAGGAAACAAGCCCAGAGACCATGCATGACCTGGTAAAGCTAGCCAGTAGCAAGTAGCTTAGTTTTGTTAAAAAAAAAAACTAACAAAAAACAAACAAACAAACAAACAAAAAACAGCCGGGCAGTGGTGGTGCATGCCTTTAATCCCAGCACTTGGGAGGCAGAGGCAGGCGGATTTCTGAGTTCGAGGCCAGCCTGGTCTACAAAGTGAGTTCCAGGACAGCCAGGGCTACACAGAGAAACCCTGTCTTGAAAAACCAACCCCCCCCCCAAAAAAAACAAACCCAACAACCTAGCAGATATAAGGGAATAGAAGAGTGGTGTGTGTGTGTGTGTGTGTGTGTGTGTGTGTGTGTGTGTGTGTATTTGTTTGTGTGTATATAATGTAGAGGCCACTGAGGTAGGAAAGGCTATTCTTTCTGTATGGGGAAGGTGGTAGCTGATATATTTTCCTATTGAGGAAACTGAGGTCCAGAGAAGGCCAGGGACATATCCAGTCAGTAGAACTGTGGTCCTCTGTCTTTTGCCTCTTTGTTTGTTTGTTTGTTTGTTTGTTTTTGTTTGTTTGTTTGTTTTTCGAGGCAGGGTTTCTCTGTGTAGCCCTTGCTGTCCTGGAACTCACTCTGTAGACCACGCTGGCCTCGATCTCAGAAATCCGCCTGCCTCTGCCTCCTGAGTGCTGGGATCAAAGGCGTGCACCACCGCACCCGGCTGTCTTTTGCCTGTTTAGCCTCCTCCCTGGCCTGGGGGGCAGAGCAGACTGGAGAGGTGACATCCTTGGGAGCCATGCTCACATTCCCAGTATGCAGTCCCAGCTTCTTCCCAGCCCCGTGGCCTCGGACCATCACCCAGGATGGTGCCTGAGCACTCCCTGTCAGTGCACAGCTGTGTAATCAGGAGCTCCATCCATGACTGTGTATGACATCACTCAGTCCTCACACCTTCAGACTGAGTTACTAGTGTTGCCCACAAAAGACCAAACAAGGTGAAACCTGGAGAGGTTATGATATCCACAGGGCCTGAGAGGGACAGGGACTGAATGTGTCTCATGTCACAAGTGGTGTCTTCATGGCAGTCAGTGATCGAAGAGTCCTTGGCACATGCCATGTACTTTCTAGGCGATGCTCAGCAGTTCCCATACTGCCTTTACACCTCCCCACCCCCCAGTTTATCAAATGCATCACTGAGACAGAAGAAGCAAAATAATGTGTGTATTTTGTCCTGCTAGTCAGGGGCAGCCCAGCTGGCTAGGCCCAGAGACTTTGGGCTCCTACATGGTCTTGCTGCCCTTAGGATCTACTACAGTCCCCAGTGCCCACAGGGGTTGCCATCACTCTCTGAGGTAGGACATTTCTGCAAGTAAGAGCTCAGATACAATCAAGGAGGGGCTTTCCAGAGAGTCTGCAGCAAGCTTGGCCTAAGGGCCAAAGGGGAAGATGGAACGCACCCACTGACTTCCTACTGCACACTAGGCTCTTAACGCACACCAGTGTTCTGGAAATCCCCAGGTAATCTGCAGAGCCCAGAGAGAAGCAAGGCCCTGTTTGCAGGTGAGGATTGAGTCACAGACAGGTGAAGTGGCTTGCCCAGAGTCTCTCAGAGGGTAAACAGCCAAGAGGATATGAACCCAGCCACATGATTGCCGAACCCATCCTCCTCTTCCTGTGTGCTGCTTTCAGGCTGTGTGTCTGTACCCTGGTGGAGGAGGCAGGAGGATGCCTCGCTAGCTTGAGAGACACTTAGCCTGTGAGTAGTCCCTTCCCTAACTCCAGCCCACCTATGCCCCACGCTCAGGCTGAATCGTGAATCTTCCCTGGGAGAAGAACAGGAGAGTCTGTTGAGGGACAGCAGGGGAATGGATGCCTCCCGCTACCACACATTGTGTCCCAGTCATTGAGGCCTGCTTCCTGAAGGTTTGCATTGGGAAAGTTCTGGGAACTGGAGGTCAGTCTGACCCATCTCCAAATCCCCAGTGCCTTGTACAACCCAGGACACACTCAGCAAACAAGTATAGGTGCTTGGTAAGCACATGCAAAATGCATGGACAGGTCTCAGAGTGACCTTGGCTAGGTTTGACTCTTCTTTATCTAGCAATTTTTATTTTGATGCTGAGATTTGAGCCCAGAGCCTCATTCGTGTTAAGTACAAGCTCTGTTACTGAGCTGATCCCTGTTAGGGGTGTCCTGACACTTTAACAAATCCTCACACCCCTTATCAGCAGACCCTCCATCCCTTACCAGGCATCAACAGCAACGCTCTCTGTATACAATTTCACATCATCCTCACGGTTGCTCCCCGTAGAAGTGACAATGTCTATTCCGTTTTACAGATCAGAACACTTAGCCTTTGGAGAGGTAAACCGAGGCATCCAAAGCTGCATAGTGGGCCAGCAAAGAAGATGGTTCTCCCACTGGGCTCTCCCTGGCTAGTCTCAGACTCAAGGACTCTAAATTGGGAGACCAAAGAGTGATCGGTAGCCCAACTTTCTCAGGATCACCTAGATGGGCCTCTAGACTAACAGCCATCGGGACAGAAGCCGGCAGGCTGTGTCTTAGCCAGGATCATGAAGTGATTTCAAGGCACAGTGGGGTGTGAGTAGAGCCAGCCTGGAGTACTGTTGTGTCACCCCTTAAACAGCCCCTCCAGAAACTCTACTGAGGGGTTCAAGTTCCTGGTGGCTATTATTACCTCTATCACTATCCCATTTTCCAGGTTATAAAACTTAGTCTGGACCAAAACACAAATCCAAGTCTTTGGTTTCCAAAGCACTTATCTTCAGCAACACTCGCCGGCCCCCATGTGTAAAATGAAGGCATGGGACAAGGCGGTGGAGAGCTAGGGTAGTCAGGTAACAAACAGCTTTGCCTTTTAACGAGTTCTGGGCTCTGGCCATGGTGCTGAACCCACTGGCTACAGACAGGACTGCTACTCAGGGTGGGAGACTGAGTCCCTTAGAGCCACCAGGTATTGGGGCGCCGTGCCTGGTCTCACTCCTACAAAGCAGAAACCCTTGTGACAGTAATAGGGTGTACTTTCAACTGCCCCTACCCTAGAAAGTAGGGGAGTGTTCTAAGTGGTCTAAGGAGCCAAAGTCGATCTGTGCCTTTAAGAGCAAAACAGATCTGATGGGCAAGCCAGCTGCTCTGAGGGGATGGGTTAACTCCTTCCTTCTCAGCTCTTGAGAAGGGGTGACGGCTGGGGAAAGACTTTACAAGCCCCTGACTGAAGAAGACCCCAGCCAGAACGAGGGCCTCGGAGCTGTGACCCGAGAGTGTCTGGAACAGTGGATGGGATGAAAGCTGGCCTAAAGTAAGGCTTCCTCTGCTCAGCTCCATCAGGCCGCTTGCCGGCAGGGCCGGTCTGTCCCCGGCCTTTGTCTCTCCGTTCAGGTGTCCCCAGGAAGGAACGAGGCCTAAGGAGATGCTCCTGGCATTGGGGCAGGGCTCTGCGACCCCTCAGGACAGTTCCCTCCGGGGAACCCCGGTGCTACCTGCCCCTCTCTCCGGTCCCCTCCCAGTCTCCTGTCCGCACCCCGCGCCCGATCTACCTTCTGCGAGCTGAAGGACTGGGTCCAGTGGTACAGAACCAGGCTCTCCTTGGGCCAATGGGCGGGGCTGGATGCCTCGGGCGCGTCGGCGGCCTCCACCGGCTTGGCTGCATCGCTCTCCAGCGCCGAGATGGGCCACCAGCTGCAGTTGGTGGGGGTCAGGTTGTTGGGGGTCGCCATGACAGCCCGCGATCCGAGGAGGAAGGAGGCGGCTCGGCGGCGGCTCGCTGGCGCCCAGCATCACATGGCCTCTCCGAGCCTGCCCCTCTTCCTCCTCCCCCTCCCCGCGATGTCATTACTCACTGGGTGCAGGAGGAGGGGCAAGGGGATCCCGGGGCTCTTTCCTCCTCCTCCCAGCTGTAGGTCCTCCCTGAGGGCCCTAGGGAGGGAAGGATGCAGAAACCCGGGCCGAGCCCCCCAGAGCGCTCACAGCTGGCCAGTCACCTGCTAAAGACTTCACCATCATTACTCATTTGTGCCTCTCAATCTTGCGAAACACCTCTTAGTTTAGATAAATGGCAGTATAGAGGTCTGTTGACCCTTTTTCACAAGTATTGTCTGGAGATAGCTTTATTTGAAACTCCATTTTCTGATGTTCCCTTTCCTAAAGAGTTTCCAACAGAAGGGGAAGAATTGCAATTTGTTAAACACATCAGCACCTACTCTTTGCCTATGCACTAAGGGTTTTCCAGCCGTCTACCGCTTTGGCCTGATTTACAGAGGAAAAAAGGGAGGCTCAGAGGAGAAGTGACCTTGCTCAAGGTCATAGAGCTGCTAACTGGTGGAGCTGAGATTCAAACTCAAGGCTGGCTTCATGCAGGATGGGACTAGCTGGCAATTCAGCAGTCCTGCGAGCAGCAATTCAAGCTCTTTAAAGGAATCATGTGTCTTAGCTATGTAGACATGACTTTCCCAGGTGAGGAGGGTACCATTGGTGGGATCCTAGGTGACACCATTACCCCTGGATATGTAGCCAGGTAGGAGTCTGTAGGATATTTTCTCTTCTGTAGGATATTTTAAATGTTCTTTGGGACTTATGTAAGGTTACCTTAGCATACCCATACTTCCCCTGGAAAATATTTTATTAGAGATTTATTTGTATGTGTATGGGTGTTTTTTGTCGGCATGAATATGCCTGTGTGCCAGATGTATGCCTGGTGCCCTCGGAGGCCAGAAGAGGGTGTCAGATCCCCTGGAACTGGAGTTATAGTTGTTAGACACCATGTGGATTCGAACACCAGTCCTCTGGAGGAGCAGCCAGTGCTCTTAACAGCTGAGCCACCTCTTCAGTCCCAGAATATGAATGTTATTAATGTCATAATTTACCTTTGAGGAGTGGTCCCCGAGATAGTAGTTGAAAAATACAGTTGCTGGCCCCTAAAGAGTGGGAGAAGTTATGAGAAATATATTCAATGTATGCAAGTATCACAGAATGAACTTACATAGACCAGTTTTACTGAGAATCTCTGTCTCGTGAGCCCGTTTGTCGAACCCTGCTCTTATGAGTTAGTGTAACTGGGAGGAGAGCAGGCCTCACTGTTTGCTGTTTCAGACTCCTGGACACTTTACCTCACAGATGGTGTTGAAGACGTGGCTGGTCTTTTTTTTTTTTTTTCTTCTACTAAGTAAGCAAACTTCTATGGCACCCTTTCTTTCCTTTATGCCATGGCTGCCAGGAGCCTGGAGCTGCACTATCTGAGTCTCATTGTTACATTGGCCTCCCCGTGTTTTTTTTATTAGATCGCTTTCCACGAGCCAGGCCGAGTGGTCCTGTAGCAGCTGTCTGCATGCTGGAGAGCCCGGGAGTGCAGAGGCTGCTTAGCCTGTGGGGGTGACGTTCCAGCAGTTCTAACTTGGCTCTGCAGGCCTAGGGAGCCACTAGTCTTTGGGTTAGAAGGCCAAAGAAGCTGGGTCTGTCCCAGTGAAGGATGATGGCGGCAGAAGCAGCAGCCAAGTAGATGCACTCTCCAGCAGGGCACAAAGGCAGGCAGGCAAAAAGCAGCCCTTCCTTTTCTTTAGATCTTTTTATACTGGGCCACCATTAGGCGGCGTCCATAGTAGGGAGGGGGTGGTCTTTCTCTGGTTAATCATTCTGGGAAATACCACTCGATTTGGTCAGGGTTACCTTTGCCATGATGAAATACCAAGACTAAAAGTAACTTGGAGAAGAAAGGGTTTATTAAGATTATATATCTCGGCCAGGCGGTGGTGGCGCACGCCTTTAATCTCAGCACTTGGGAGGCAGAGGCAGTCAGATCTCTGAGTTTGAGGCCAGCATGGTTTATAGAGTGAGTTCCAGGACAGTCAGGCCTACACAGAGAAATCCTGTCTTGAAACATAAAAACAATTACATATCATGAATTGTATGTAGTTCACTGAGGGCAGAACTTCAAACCAGGCAGGAATATGGAGGCAGGAGCTGATGCAAGCAGAGGTCATGGAAGAGGGATGCTTAGCGGCTTTTTCCCTATGGCTTCTCAGCCTAATTTCCTATAGAAAACAGGAAGGTGAGTCCAGAGGTACACCCCTGCTACACACACAGTGGGCTGTCCCCCTCCTCCATCAATCACTAAGAAAATGCTTTACAGCCTGATCTCATGGAGGTGTTTTCTCAAGTGAGGTAAAAGATGTAATTCTAGAGCCAGGCGTGGTGGCGCACACCTTTGATCCCAGCACTTGGGAGGCAGAGGCAGGCAGATTTCTGAGTTCGAGGTCAGCCTGGTCTATAAAGTGAGTTCCAGGACAGCCAGGGCTATACAGAGAAACCCTGTCTCGAAAAACCAAAAAAAAAAAAAAATGTAATTCTAGCATTTTTCTTTGCTTGTTTGTTTTCAATTTTCAAACATACAAAAAAAAAGAGAGAAAGGAAGGAAGGGAGAAAGACAGAAAGAAAGGAAGAAAGGGAGAAAGACAGAAAGAAAGGAAGAAAGGAAAAGAAGGAAGGAAGGAAGGAAGGAAGGAAGGAAGGAAGGAAGGAAGTTATTGGACATTCATATCCATCACTAGACACACTGTTATTAAAACATTGTCCCTCTTCCATTCTTGTTTAACTGAAGGCTGGAGAACTTGGAGTAAATTATAGGAATCATATTTCTCAAATGAAATACTTCAGTGTGAGAAAGCTAATTTGCCTTTTTCTTTGCTATTTTTTTTTTATTATATATAAGTACACTGTAGCTGTCCTCAGACACTCCAGAAGAGGGAGCCAGATCTCGTTATGGATGGTTGTGAGCCACCATGTGGTTGCTGGGATTTGAACTTATCACCTTCGGAAGAGCAGTTGGGTGCTCTTACCCGCTGAGCCATCTCACCAACCCCTTTCTTTGCTATTTTTTTTTTTTTTTTTTTTTTGGTTTTTTGAGACAGGGTTTCTCTGTGTAGCCCTGGCTGTCCTGGAACTCACTCTGTAGACCAGGCTGGCCTCGAACTCAAAAATCCGCCTGCCTCTGCCTCCCAAGTGCTGGGATTAAAGGCGTGCGCCACCACGCCCGGCTTCTTTGCTATTTTTAAAGATTGATTTTTATGTGTCTAAGGGCCAGAAGAGGGTGTCAGATCCCCTGGGAACTACAATTACAGATGACTGATGGGAATTGAACCCATGTCCTTGCAAATGTTCTAAACCATGACTGAGATACCCCAGTGAGCCACCCTGAAATCTCAGATATTTTATAAGTAACAGGCACGTTATCTCTAACACAGGCTGCAGTATGTGTGCCCATGTTTGTGTGTGCACTCACATGTGAGTCTATGACTGCAGATGCAGGCGGGAGGTCAATGTTGAGCAGGCGTCTCCCTCACTTTTTCTTCACTTTATTTTTTTAGGTGTGATCTCTCACTGGACCTAGAATTTGCTGATTCACGTAGTCTGCTTGGCTGTTGAGCTACAGGGATCCTCTGATCTGTGTCTCCCCAGCTCTAGCCCCCCGGGCTTTGACATGAATGAGGAGTTCCAAACTCTATCTTGCTTCCATCTCTCTAGTGCTGGGGTTATAGGGTGAGCTACTGTGCCCTGCTGTAGCATAAATTATTTTCTTATGTTAAACACAACTTCCATGCTTAAAAAAAATTCACAGTAGGCCCCTAATAATTACTCCCTATTCAGATTTCTTCAGTGTTGCCAGAAATATTATGATAGCTAGTTTAATGAGGATTCAATCAAGGACTACCTACCCGACAAACTTGATTTCTCCAAATGCCTTTTACATCTGGGCTGGTCCTTGTTCTCTTTTCCCAGGTCTCACAGGGAAGACTGGCCAATTGTCTTGTATGACATCCACTCTGGGGTTTGTCAGACAGATGGAAGCTCTTTGGCTTCTTAGAGAGACAGTCTCTCTCTGTCTGTCTGTCTGTCTGTCTCTCTCTCTCACACACACACCACAGCACACACACACACACACACACACACACACACCACAGCACACACACACACCACACCACACCACACACACCTTTTATCCTTTCTTTGAAGTCTCTGAAGTCCTAGGGACAGAAGAACCTGGGAGTCTCATGTATGCCAGGCCAATGATCTCTATTTCTTTTTTATTTTTTGTTTTTGTTTTTTGTTTCCTTAGGCTCTCACTACTTAGCTCTGGCTGGCCTGGAATTTACAATGTAGACCAGGCTAGCCTCACACTCACAGGTGCCTGCCTGCTTTGGCCTCCTAGGTGCTGGGATTAAATGCAGACCTACCAGGCCCTGCTAGCCCCTCTGCTTTAATAACTAGTTAGGCTAGACAGCTAGAATCTAATTCCTGTTCCTGGGTGGGGGGATACACTGGGGGTTTGTCTGGCGCTGCTCTGTATTCAGATGCTAAATACTAGTCCCCAAGATCTGGTTGCTCCCATGAGCAGCTTCTTATGTATACTAAGTGACCTATGTAAACCTTGCTCCCCAATATAAAACTACTGGTTAAATAAAGGTGGCTACAGCCAATTACTGGGGAGAATAGAAGAGGCAGAGTTTCAGTAACTGGGCTGGGAGTTCCAGGTTAGACCAAGGAGAAGAAGGAGAAAGAAGAACCAAGAAGGAGGAAGATGGCGAGAACGAGGGTTCTCCATTAGATGTGACAGATCAGGAGCATGGGCCCTAATGAAGTGCCCCCCCCCCCAAGGCAGATTGCTGGAGCAGGCGAGATCCATTTGGGGAGCGCAGCTGGGAATTAACAGTCTAGTGACTAGAAATATAGATTAGGGGTGACCTTCCAGCAACTATGCAAGAGCTAATAGAATAATTCATAGGACTCAGTTATTGGGAGGCTAACTGGGTAATAATTAATAGTTTATTAAGAATCCATTTACACTTTCTCTCCCACTGCAGTCACAGTGCCTTACTGTCCCACTACTAACCAGGCCAGGCTTGGTCATGGGTGGTGCCATCTTCTCATGGTTAAGTCCATCACGCCCTCTTCAGCACTCTACCTCCTACCTCTCCATGTCTCCGTGAACTGCTCCTGCGGGGACCTTGATCGTCATAGCACAGTGTAGCAAGTGCTGTTACAAGGACAAATGAGGGCTTGAGCGACAGGGAGGAGCAAACAGAGGAGGACCCCATGCTTAGCTGGCGGGGTGGGGTGGGGTGGGGGAGAACACATATAAACGCATGTATCTTCTCCTTAAATCTTTTATTTGTTTGGGGATAGGGTCTCACTGGGTGTCCCTAACTGTCCTGGAATTCACTATATAGACCAAGCTGGTCTTGAACTTGACGCGATCCCTCATGGCATGCTGGGAGGCTGGCCTCCTAGGTGATTCCACATCCTGTCGGCCTGACTGTATTAGCCAGTGTTTACTCTACTCTCCATGGAGACTGCTGCTGATTGTGAGGAGCTGCCATGGCCTGCCTAGAAATGGCACATCATACTAGGACAATCCTGTGTTTCCTTCTTACAGTCCCATGAAATCTGAATTCCCAAACTCATCCCAGATAAGATACCGGGAATGAGCGGAGCCTTCTAGGAAACACATTTGGCGGGATCTAGCAAAAGTCTTCTGAAGGTGTCTGCATCTGGACTCATCATCTTTGAAATCGTTGGTTAGTTCCAGACTCAGTCTTATCTGAACCAGCTGGATCCAAACCAGAGGTCAGCCACACTTAGGAGAGAGAAGTTCTGCTCTAAGACACAGGCCAACAAGCTCTTACTGGGAAGACAGTATTAGGTCTCACAACTAGAGCTGTTCCCCCCTCCCCCAACACCTGTGGAAGCAGCAGAGCCTTCCCCAGTGTCACCAGCACAGTCTGTCCTCAAAGGTCTGGGCCGTGTTGCCCCCATGCTGTGAGCCATCTGTTCTCTGATAGAAGCTCTGAGCTTGTGCTGGGCTTGATGAATCAGCAGGGAGCCGGCAGGCCGTGTGTCTGTCAGGGCAGGACTTCACACACTGGAGAAGTCCACCACAAGACAGGGTGCTTTGCCCAATGATCTAAAGGCTGAAGGAAATGACTGACTTGCTTTGTGGGGTTCCCAGTCATTCAGAAAAACAACAACAACAACAACAACAACAACAACAACACACACACACACACACACACACACACACCCTCCAAAATGGAAGTGGCAGCTGAATCAGGAAAAATTTCAAAATAGCAGAAGGGGGTGGAGCCAGGGGCTGGTGAAGTGTCTGGGGAAGCGTCTATGCTGGCTGTCCACTTGAAGGAGGCTTCCACTAAGCCTGACACATGCAGGTGTCTCACAAGCAGCGTGCCTGGGTCACAGGATGAGAAGAAAGCCATCTCGTGCTTCTCCTGTGGCTGCTTAGACAAAGCCATTATGAACAGAACAGGGTCTGGGTTGCTTCCTCCTTGTTCCTAAGTCCCAGGTCAGTGGCTGCTGTTGAGTCCCCAGGCATCTGTCACATTGTCTGACATAAAACAGTTGCCCAAGAGATAACTGTTTACTTAAATATAATTGGTTGGAAATGAGTATTGATACCTTAAGGGCTCCTGATTGGTTATTCTTGCTCACAGCAAGATACTTTGTCATCCTTCTGTGCCTTTAAAAATCATTTTAGTGGGGGGAGGGTATAGGGGACTTTTGGGATAGCATTTGAAATGTAAATGAAGAAAATATCTAATAAAAAAAAGGAAAAAAATCATTTTAGTTCAGTGTTCACCTTTTCAATGGTTTTCTTCTTCTTGCACATATTCTTCATCTGGCTTCTCTCCGTACCACAGAAACTTTTAAAATACTCTAAGTGGCCCAGAGAAGGCAGGTTGTTAAGTTAGGCTTGGGTAAGTAATGACTGAACAAGCTTCTGCAAAACTCATCTGCGCACTGTGAGCAATTGCAGCTCAGGCAACAGAGCACTTTCCTAGCGGCATGCAGCCCAGAAGCTGAGTATGATAGCACACCATCGTTTCCCTGGCTTTGTGAAAGGAGAGGTGGGAGATCAGAAGTTCAACATTATTCTCAGCTCAGAGGTGAACTTGAGGCCAGCCGGGGCTATGATGAGACCAGGCTTCAGAAAGAGAAACAATATCAAAGAAACAAATTTTCATATTATGCAGGTGGTCAATCTTCCTTGTTGTAATAAAATCCCTGGGAAAAGAACTTAGGAGGGGGTTTGCCTCTGCTCACGGTTCCAGATGTCTCAGCCCACCCAGAGGGGTCTATGGTGAGGCAGACACCATGGCAGGAGGAGGGAGCCCAGCAGAGCTGCTCACTTGGTACAAGCTGAGAAGCAGAGAGACACAGGGAGGGGCTGGAGACAAGAGATGGATTTCAAGGGTGTGCACCTAGCAGCCCACTTCGACATAACATAATCATATTGTGAATCCATCAAGGGATGAATCGACTGATTAGGTCAGAGTCTTCGGAACCCAATCACCTCCCCTAAGCCTGTATCGACAGCTTAACTTTCAACACAAGAGCCATTCAGATTCCAACCCTCAGACTGAATACACCAGCAGGCTACTGAGCAGCTTTAAGGTAGGTAAAGACTTTTACATTTTGTCTGTCTGTCTTTTGAGATAGAGTATTTTTATGTAGACCAGGCCATCCTCAGAGATCTGCAAGTATTGGGATTAAAGACATGGTGGCCTGGCTTATAAAATATACTTTTAAAAAGTGCCTAGAACATATTTAAGACAACAAAGGTTTTGTTTAGAGGAGAACTTGATAATTCTGGAAACGGAGTAGAAGGGCAGAAACCCCAAGCCCACATTTTGGTGGGATCAGGGGCTTCCTAATTCTGTCCTACAATCTAGGATAGGAACCGGCTGTCAAGTCACCTATCTAGAAGGACCTACCAAGATGCCGTGGCACAGTGTTCTTAAGAACTTGTTGCAGGATGTATCTGGAATGAGCACTCCAACACCAGAGTGGAATCAAAGAGAAGTGCTGCAGTGGACTGGAGCCAGGAGAGCTCCTTCACAGGCTTCTGTCCTGGGTCCAATTTGTATTCTTCAAGTAGAGTAAGGTGGGAGAGACAAATTCTTAGTCATCGACACACGGTTTGTTTTAGTAATTTACCTAAAGCACTGCTTATAGTGCCCATTTTCTGAGCGCGACTTCGCTTGCAACCCGGAACAGAGTGACTTGGAGGAATAGCAAAAACAATGGGTGTGACTCTTAGCAACCTGCTGACTTTGGGCAGGCTTCTGTAAAGTCCTGCCTGCTTGCCTGCCTCATCGTGTGGCTTTAGAGCATAAAATGAGAACACAAACCAGACCCTTACAGCACTGAAGCCTGTAAGGGGGTCTCCGACCACAGTGATGCCTATTTTCTTGCTCTCTCTTGGGTGCCAGACTGCTAATTCCAAAAAACTTCCTGCGACATTCTCATTTTACTCCCGAAAACTATATAAGGTAGAGCAGACAGACAGATTTTACAGAGCTGCTTACAGCGACCGACCAGCAAGCAGGTTGTTTTGAAAGGCATACATTCAAGTTGGCAGGTGTGAACTTTTGTGGTCAGGTTGTTAAGGCAATGGGCCATTGTTTCAGCTGTTCCTCCAGGTCACTCTGTTCCAGGTAGCAGATGAAGTCCTGCTTAGAAGTGAGCAGTGCAGTACACGCAGTGCCTTAAGCCAATCACTAGCTAAATCAATAACGCAGTATGGAATAATTGGCCTTTCCTACTGCATTCTTCTTCAAACGGTTTTCTGCTTAGCAACGTCTTCTCTCCCACTCTTTCCCCCTCCGCTGCTCTGAACGTGTTGTTTACAAAGACGTGAAACAAATCACCAGGACCTGGAATTGTCCCAAATCCCCGATGCGTCTTAACCATCTTGATATTACTAACAATGTTTCCGAGAAAAACAGGATTGAAAAAGTGATTGTTTCCAGTTACTAGTCAGTGGGGAAGCAAAGGCCTAAGGGGGCCCAGTGATTTATCTCATGTGGGGCAGGAAGGACAGGGCCAGCACTCAGGCCCTTTCTCATTTATAGCCTTCTTCCTCTTCCCACCACGAACCTCCTGCCCTTGTTCTGTTGCTAAGTCAGCAAGATGGAGACCTATGACCTTGTATCTTGGACACTGCCTTCCACTGGCTTGGTTTCTGTATGATTTGAGAGTGGATGAAGCCAGAAGACGGCGTCTACATCCCTTCACTGCACTAGAAATGCACACTGGGCTGTGTCTTAAACATACAGAACTGTTGTCTCCAGCATCAGGGCAGGAGCATCTATCTGCGCCCTGTGGAAGTCTGGGTAGGTGCTCTCTATCCCCTTCACAAAGGTTGCAAACAAGTCTACAACAGTTCTGCTGCGTGGGTTGTTTTCTTGGGAGTATCTAGGTCAGACGACAAAGTCCTTCAAGGATGCTTCTTCCAGGCTGGCTCTGGCTTGCTCTGAAGTGGGTGGGAGGACAGGCAGGAATGTGGACCCAGATCAACTCGGTCTGCATACTAATGAGACCTGGCGGAAGGGGGTGTGAACCTGCTCATGCTTCAGCTAAGCCTCCACCAGCAGCTCAGACTCAACATGTGCTGTCTGTCTGTCTGACTGTCTGTCTGTCTGTCTTTATGTGTTTGTGTGTGCGCGCGTGTGAGTTGTGAAAGCCCTGGAAATTCACTAAATAAATGGTCCTGAAAAATCAGAATGAGGCTTTCTTCTGGTGTCTGGGTAGGTCAGACCTTGGTGGATATTCTTTCTAGTTTCTGTGGTGAGACCAACTGGTTGTGTGAGGCAGCTCCTGGTTCTAGGTGTGCACTAACAGAAGGTGCTTAGGGAGGGTATCAGAGAGTCTCTGAAGGTCACAGGAAGAGATTGTAACTTAAAAACTGTGTGGGTGGGGGGTGGGGGAAAGCAGGGCGTGGTGGTGCACTCCTTTAATCCCAGCACTTGGGAGGCAGAGGCAGGCAGATTTCTGAGTTCGAGGCCAGCCTGGTCTACAAAGTGAGTTTCAGGACAGCCAGGGCTATACAGAGAACCCTGTCTTGAAAAATAAAAGGAAACAAAACAAAAAAGAACAAAGTCACATGTATAGGTGTATCCCTGTGTATGTATTTACATTGTATATACACAGAAATGTGATTGGGTTTTGAGTATTTGTTTATTCATTTGTTTGAGACATGCTGGCCTTGAACTTGGGATCTCTCACCTCAGCCTCCCAGCTGCTGAGATTGCAGATATATACTTCTACAAGCCCCAGAAGGATGTGTGCTAAACCAGAATGATGCTCTCAGTAGAGTGCGAGGGAAGGGAGCATAGGGCAGCCTTTCCTTCTTTCCTTTTTCAATTTTTTCTCTTCCTTTTGATTTATTTATTTATTAGTGTCTGAGTGCTCTATCTGCATGTATACCTGCATGCCAGAAGAGGACATCAGATCCCATTACAGATGGTTGTAAGCCACCATGTGGTTGCTGGGAATTGAACTCAGGACCTTTGGAAGAGCAGCCAGTGCCCTTAACCACTGAACCATTTCTCCAGCCTGCAGCTTTTCCTTTCTGTAGGTACCCCAGCACCCCACCATCTTCCAAGAACACTGTAAAATAACCAGTAGAAAAGGAAGGAGGAACAGGGCAGAAACCTTGCCCAAGTCCAGCCAGCCTTCCCACCCCCAGCGGATCCAGCCTGAGGGCTTCCTGGAGTGGCTAACTTTCCACTTCCCAAGCCAACAAGTATCAGGAAAACTCAGTGCCAGGTCCTCAAAGCAATTCTAAGTTGGAAGATAGGATGGGTGTTCCACTTCTCAAGGTTCTGAACAGAGACTCCAGACAGTACAGTAGCTTGCTCAATGTCTCACAGGAAGGAGATCTGGAGGAGATCCAGCTATTCCAAGTCTCCACTTCTGGGTTCTCGTGCTGCCTCCTTGAGGAGGTTAAAGCACTGGTCCAGCACTCACACAGCTGGAGGGCTCCTTAAAGTCTTCCTCCTTAAAGTCTTCCTCCAAACATCTCTGATGCAGCTGCAGCTTCTGGCACTCCTGGTCTTTGAAGGAGGTGTGCTGTGCTGTGCTTTCCAGTGAGGGATGGCCAGGGACAGAGTCACTCCCAGCTCCACAGGTGCTTCACTTTCCTGGGCCTCATCTGAAAGTCCCAGATGAACAAGTCTAACTCCTTGGAGTTATAGAGCATGTGTGTGTGTGTGTGTGTACACGTGTTTGGTACCCACAGAGGCCAGAGAGGCTGTAAGCTAGAGTTAACGGGTATTGTGAAATGCTCAACGCCAGTGCCAAGAACTGAACTCGAGCCCTCTGGAAGAACAGGAAGTGCTCTTAACTCCTGAACCATTTCCCCAGCCCCTAGTCTCGAATTTAAATTTGGATCTTCTCTTTTGATTAGTTGGCTAAAGGTTAGTTCTTCTTTATCTTTTCAAAAGATCAATTAAATGCTTCATTAGTTATTTGTATTATTCCTTTAGTCTCTACCAAAAGTGGTCAAGAGGAGTGCGTGCCCTGTGTCAGACAGTGCCTGGACTTCAACTGTGGCTACTGGACTTAGCAACACAAGGAGCTTATTCAGGAAGAGATGATAGATATGTAGGTAGGTAGATAGATAGATAGATAGATAGATAGATAGATAGATAGATAGATAGATAGACAGAGATAGATAGATAGATAGATAGATAGATAGATAGATAGATAGATAGATAGAGATAGAGAAATTGATGATAGAGATAGGATAGACAGATAGTAGGTAGACAGTCAGTAAGTAGGTAGGCAGGTAGACAGGCAGATAGATATGATAGACATGATAGATAGATAGATAGATAGATAGATAGATAGATAGATAGATAGATAGATAGATAGAGTGTAAGTAGAGATGCTGACTAAGGCTCAGAAAGGAAAAAGGACAGTTGCTTGCTTCAGAAGGAACCTGGATAGAAGGGGCTTTGTGAGTTTTGGTCTTGATTTTTTTTCTTCATTTGTTTTGGAGTTTTAAAAGGGGAGAGAAATTCTCTGTCTGCAAATATAACCTGCCCACATGTCAGAGTGCAGTGATCTGAACCCTTTTTGGTCTAGACTACTGCCCCATTTTAGAACTGCAAATAAAGCTAATTAAGACTAAAACTGAGGGCTGGAGAGATGGATCGGCGGTTAAGAGCACTGACTGCTCTACCAGAGGTCCTGAGTTCAATTCCCAGCAACCACATGGTGGCTCACAACCATCTGTAATGGGATCTGATGCCCTCTTCTGGTGTGTCTGAAGACAGCTACAGTGTACTCATATAAATGAAATAAATAAATCTTTAAAAAAAAAAAGACTAAAACTGAAACAATATTGGCAAGTCAAAACCAAAAGATGAGAGAAGGCAGACAGTTAGAGATGGTGGACAAAAAACAGTGTCTCCTGAGAAGGTGTGAAAATGTGGGTACTCAGGGGTTAGTAGAGCAGGCTGGTTAGACAGGACTGGAGGCAACCATAGGAAACACACAGAATCAGTCTCACCCACTCTCCCTCTGAGCGGACAGGCAGAAGGTTCATGTGCTTCCTTTCCCCTCACCATCCGGAATTGTTAGATGTTGTGTAGATAGCTAGACTTTTAGTTTTGATTTTATCAAATCAACAGGGCCTTTCACCTCAGAGTCTGACCAGCATGAATGGACCTCTACCACTCTGCACCCATTTTCCCATCTCTACCTGATAGAGACCGTCAAACTGTGAAACTTCTGTCAATCTAATGGGTTGAAAACAGTCCTCAGCACACTGTAATAAACACTTATCTCTGAAAGACTGAAGCCACCACTTTGTTAAACCAGCACAATCCCTAAGCACACTCTAGATGTTTGTCCTTATACTCAAAGTAGGTGTAGTCTTCACTCCTCAAGAAGTCTTCTCTTTGCAAAGCACCAAGGCCAACACTAAAAACCATAGAAAATCAAAATGCAGAGTTGTGGGGCCCAGTCCCAAAGGGTACATCTACAAAAACCCTCCTGCACCTAAGGCTTAGGGAACATTGTGGAAGACGAGGCAGAAAGACCGTAAGGGCCAAAGGACCAGGAGAGTATCTCCTAGTAATGTCAAAAGCTACATCCATAGCCTCACAACATGACTGCCTAAATATGTATACACACACATATTTAGGGAGCAAGGAAGGGCATGTGGGAAGGTTTGGAGGGAGGAGAGGGAAGTGAGGAACATACAATACTATTATAATCTCAAAAAAAGATTGAAGTTGAGCATCTTCTCATTTAAGGTGAACATCTTTTTGTGATGTTCAGAGCCATCTGTAGCTCTCCTGTGTCTCTTACTTGGGTTCTCTTCTGTTGCTGCAGAAGCTCTTAGCTGGGATTTGTGGTTAGCTCAAGGGTCTCATGACCCTGTCATTGTTAAGAACTATAGTGCTATCATTGCATAGAGGTTTATTTTTATTACATTGTGTGTGTGTGTATGTGTGTGTGTGTGTAAATGTATGCCACGGTACACACTGGAGCTCAGAAAACAACTTTCAGAAGTCAGTTCTCTCCCACTCTGCGGGCTCCGGGGTTGTCAGACTTGTTGGCCAGCGCCTTTGCCCACCGAGCCATCTTACTGGCCTTGGGGTTTTTAGATGTTGTTACTTATTTTGTAATTTTTAGATTCTGAGACTAAATTGGGTTTGAATGATGCAGAGACATTCAGACATATATCTTCATGTATCTTTTACAGGTTGAACACATTCCTATAGCCAGTATCAGATCAAGACATGGATGTCTGAGGAACTTCAGAAGTCCTTCTCAGTAGTCCCTGGCCTCACCATAAACTTTTTCCAGAAGCTTTACTTCTTGATTCCATTTTTCCACTTAAACCTCACTGATGTCATTGCACAATTGAAACTGTAAAATTCAAATGACAGAGGCCAGCTAGTCACTCCCCTGGGGTGTTTCAAGCCTTGAAAAGCTTTAAAGAGAAGCTGCCGTCCCTTGCCCTCTGCTGGCCAGAAATAGTTCCTAGGAAACAGACTCACTCCTGGTGAGGATTATTAAACAGGATCCAGGAGCTCAGGCTGTGGCCAGTTTACCAGGAACTAGGAGAGGTGAGCTGGTGTGTGGCAGCCCTTTCCCTCCCTGTGCTGTTCCCCAACACTTGAGGAAAGCAATTCCCTAAATAAGAGTATGACAGCCTTGGGACCTACAGAGAGGGCAAAAAGGACAGCCAATCCCTAGCTACCCCACCCTTGCCTTCCAGACAAGAGCCAGTGGGGAAAAGCCCCACTGCTCAGATCGAAGGCTGATGGGATCAGCTGTCATTTAGTTGTGGTTCTAAACTGCCAATAAGCAACTGGAAGTCTTTGCTGAGGTGACAGATGGCAGAGGCTCCCTCCATAAGCTTGCTCATTCATCCAGTGTCATGCCAAGGCTGTGCAGGATACAGGTGGGGTGGGGACAGGGGCAGCACAAGATGTGAGTCCTGCTCTGAAGTGACCATGATGTGCCATGGGAACGCCAGTACAAGGGCATCTAAGCCACACAGGTAGAAGCAGGTAGCAGGATTGCGGGGAGAAAATATAGCAGGTGCTGCTTGCCCTCCAGACTCAGCATACAGCAGATGAAGGTGTTTGCATATCCCAGTTAGTTTTTTTTGTCAACTTTACATAAGTTGGAGTTATCTGGGAAGTGAGATTGCCTATAGAGAAGCCTGGGGGCAATTTTCT
>CACVCL010016559.1:165000-192079 GCA_902729485.2 Mus minutoides | reverse complement strand
AAAAAAAAAAAAAAAAAAAAAAAAAAAAAAAGAAAGCAGCCTGAGCAAGCCATAAAGAGCAAGCCAGTAAGCAACATCTTTCCATGGCCTCTGCATCATCTCCTGCCTCCAAGTTCCTGCCCTGCTTGAGTTCCTTCCAGTCCTGACTTCCTTTGGTGATGAACAGTGATGTGGAAGTGTAAGCTGAATAAACCCTTTCCTCCCCAAGTTGCTTTGGTCATGGTGTTTCACCACATCAAAAGTAACCCTCACTTAGACACCAACGTCTAAGTGGGATGAATTCCCAATGTAGGATTTTCAAAATGGAGTTCCCTGGTGGGCAGGGAAAACTGTGAGGGGGAGGCGTGAATTGCAATGGGTAGCCAGCCCAGAATGCTGGTGATGCCAGGGTGGTGAGCTATCCATCAAAGGAATTTGCAGGCACAGAGTTGAGACACCCAAGGGAGAGGCTGTGTGTGCTGCAGATGACTGGACTGGAGGAGCGGAGCTACCCAAGGCTGTGCAAACCCAGACGATGCCACCAAGAGCCACAGGTGCTGATGTAGAGCTTTGCTGATTGAGTTTTCTAACTAGGTTTTGGTCTTGAGTTAGTACAATTTTCTCTTGCTGTGTCCTCGCCCCTCCCTTTTGGAATGGGGATGTTTGTGGGTCATTGCGCATAATGAAGTGTCTAGCTTGTGTTTTCATTGTTTCCTGCATTCATAATGAGAGTCTTTAGTCTCAGGATAGACTTTTGAATGGTGTTGATAATCAAGAACGGTGGCTTTTGGGCTGGAGAGATGGCTCAGCAGTTGCGAGCACTCACTGCTCTTCCAAAGGTCCTGAGTTCAATTCCTAGCAACCACATGGTAGCTCATAGCCATCCGTAATGAGATCTGACGCCCTCTTCTGGTGTGTCTGAAAAACAACTACAGTGTACTCACATACATAAAATAAAACAAGTAAACTAAAAAAAAAAAAAAAAAAAAAAGAGCCGTGACTTTTTAATTTCATGTGTGTGAATGTTTTGCCTGCATATATGTCTGGGCTATATACATGCTTGGTCCCCGACGGAGGCTAGAAGTGGGTATTAGATGCCCTGAAACTGGATTTACAGCTGATCATGAGACTCTATGTGGGTGCTAGAGATCAAACCTGGGTTCTCTTGAGGATCTACCAGTGCTCTTACCTACTGAGCCATCTCTCCAGCCCTAACACTGGTCACTTTTAAAGTTGAATTAGTGCATTTTACATTATGGGATGGCCATGAGCCTATGGGACCAGAGTGGACTATTGTGGTTCAAAGTGATGTGTTTGGGTGTCAAGTTAACAAGAAAGGGACTGTGATAGTTAATTCACATATGTTCATGTGTATGTGTGTGGTCTGAGTATAGAGACCAAGAGGTAGATATTGGATAGCTTCCACCTCTCTCCACATTAATTTTTAGGCAGAGTCTCTCTCTGAACCTGGTGTACACAGATTCAACCAGAGCACCAAGCCTGAAGAAGGCTTCTATCTTCCTCAGTCTTTATGGGATAACAGGAACAGATCACTCTGCCCCACTACTTTATGTGAATGCTAAGATAAAGTTCAGACCTCTCTGTTGGCATAACAAGTGCTTTATTGACAGAGCCATCTTCCCAGTCCCATGAGAGTTCATCTTTTATTGTCAAATTGATTGTATTAACACACGTAGTAGCCGGGGAGTGGTGGTACATGCCTTTAATCCCAGAATTTGGGAGACAGAGGCAGGTGGATCTCTGTGAGTTAGTGGCTGGCCTGGTCTACAGACTGAGTTCCTGGATCACCAGGGCTACATGGAACAACCCCATCTTGAAAAACAAACAAATGGCCCCAAACAAACAAAAGAAACACTCAGTAGCCTGGTGTAGTAGTGCATGTCTTTAACCCTGGCAGAGGCAGGTGGAGCTCTGTGAGTTTGAGGCCAGCCTGGTATACAGAGAGAGTTCCAGGACAGCCAGAGCTCTGTCTTGAACCACCCCCACTGGCAAGAAAGGAAGGAAGGAAGGAAGGAAGGAAGGAAGGAAGGAAGGAAGGAAGGAAGGAAGGAAGGAAGGGTGAGGTATACTTTTGGGTGTATCTGTGAGGGTATTACTGTCCTAAATGTGAGTGGTATCTTTGCATGGGCTGGTATCCTGGGCTGAATAAAAGGGGGAAGTGCCAGCATTTTCTGTCTGTTTCTTCCTCTGAGATGTGAGGAGGTGAGGGTCTCAGCAATGTTCCTGCCATAGTCGAGTTCCCAATCTGGAGACCATTGCAAGGCCTTTCTAATTGTTACAGCCTGATCTTGACCACAGGACTCCTATGAAGGAAGGAGAGAACTGACTCCTGCAAGTTGTCCTCTGACATTCACATGTATGCCATACACACACACACACACACACACACACACACACACACACACACTTACACACATGTTAAATAAATGCAATACAAAATATATAAAAATAAGACATTGTGGCGCATGTTTTAATCTCAGAACTCTGTAGACAAAGTCAGGCAGATCTCTGTAAGCTGTGAGTTTGAGGCTATCCTGGTCTATGTAGCAAGTTCCAAAGTTCCAGGTTATCTATCCAGGGACTCTCTCTCTCTCTCTCTCTCTCTTTCTCTATATATACACATATATATACATTTATAGTTGTATATATTTTATCTTATATATTTTATAATAAAAAATATTTATATTTGTATTATACTTTTCTATTACTCAAATACATATATATGTGTGTGCATATATATATACATATATATGTATATATATATATGTATATATATATATATATATATATATATATATATATATATATTGTGTGTGTATGTGTGTGACTTATTCAATATTGCATTCTTTTGAATAATTATCAAGTATAGGACAAGGAGGATATGAATGGATAAAAGGCTTTTTGGCTTACGGTTCAAGGGCTGCAGACTGTCATGGCAGGGAAGCTGTGAAGGAAGGGGTTTGAGTCAGCTGGCTCATTGCATCTGAGGTGGAGAAGAGGAGTCATGTGCACTGCTGGTCAGTTTGCTGTCTCCCTTTTATTCAATCTAGGCCCCCAGGATTGGTGTCACCCACAGTTGAGGTGGGGTTCATACTAAATCAGTGTAATCCATAAATCCATCAAAAATCCATCATTAGCCCAGAGACTAATGTAATCCAGATAATAAATAAATTTAAGTGTGCTTTTTACACTTGCCTGGTAGGTGATTTTAGATCTTGTTAAGTGGGCAACCAATACTGAGCATAACACTAGCTTTGTTTGTTTGATTGATTGATTGATTGATTGATTTTTGAGAGAGGGTCTCTTTATGTATCCCTGGCTGTCCTGGAACTCTTTCTATAGACCAACTTCTTCCCAAGTTCTAGGATTAAATACATGCATCACCATGCACGACCAAACACTGGCTTTTAACAATGTTTGCTATTATAGGTAATGCTATGATAAACCCCATAAGAGGTTCTTTTTGTTTGTGTGTTTGTATGTTTGAGACAGGGTTTCACGTAGCCCTCCATAGCTGACTTGGAATTTGCTGGGTAGCCAAGGCAGGCTTTGAATTCCTTCTCTTGACTGTAACTTCTAAGTGCCAGAAAATAGGCACTTTTGCTAGACTTTTTATTGTCAAAGTTTAGGTTTCATTTGTTGTTGTTATTTTAACTTGAGCAACATTGTAATTCTTTTTTTTTTTTAAAGATTTATTTTATTTTATTATATGTAAGTACACTGTAGCTGTCCTCAGACACTCCAGAAGAGGGAGCCAGATCTCATTACGGATGGTTGTGAGCCACCATGTGGTTGCTGGGATTTGAACTTATCACCTTTGGAAGAGCAGTCGGGTGCTCTTACCTGCTGAGCCATCTCACCAGCCCAACATTGTAATTCTTAAAGATTTATTTGCTTGCATGTTTATGCCTGTGTGTGCGTGTGTGTGTGTATATGTGTGTATATGCATGAATATGTGCAGAGTGCTTGTGTCTGTGCACATCTACAGAGACCAGAGGAGGGTATTGGATCTCTATCGACCTCCACCTATTCCTTTGAGGCAGGATCTCTCCCTAAACTGGGGCTTACATTTTCTCAGAGTTGAAACCAAACAGAAGCAATCCTCATGTCTCTCTGCCCCAGAGCTACACTGACAGCCATGTGTGGAACAACCAGCTTGGTGTGGGTGTGGGGATTCAAACCCTTATCCTCACGATCACAGAACAAAGCACTCTTAACTGCTGAGCCTGTCTCTAACTGCAGCACTGTAGTTTTTGTTTGCTTCTTCTGTTTAATCCTTCCCATCTATCTTGAGTATTTTGTTGACTTTACCATAGTGTAATAAATACTTAAGATAAACTTATGAAGCAAAAATGGTTATTTTGGGCTATGACTCTGGCAGTGTCAGTCCATGTTAGGTGGCCCTGTTGCTCTTAGGTCTGCGGTGAGGTGGAGTGAAGCAGTTTACTTCATGGGCAGGTTGTGAGAAAGAAGAGGCCAGGAGTCCTGCATCCCTTAAGAGAGCATGCTCACAGTGACCACTCCAGAGCTTCCTGCCAGGTGCTGGGTCCTTACTCCAGTTCCCTCCAGCTTCCATAGGGCTGCTCTGGAGATCAAGCAGTTGATAACTCATTGCTTTGCCTTCACGTGGGAATGTAGGGTGTTTTCCTCAATTGCTCCCCACCTTAGGTTTTCTTTTTTTTATGTGCACTGGTGTTTTACCTACATTCGTGTCTGTGTGAGGGTGCCAGATCCCCTGGACTCAAGTTACAGTGTGGACTGTCATGTGGGTGCTAGAAATTGAACCCCAGCCCTCTAGAAGAGCAGTTGATGTTCTTAACCTCTGAGCTATCTTTCCAGCACCTACATTATTATTATGATGATTATTATTTTTTTATTTTATATTTTTTCCGAGATAGGGTTTCTCTGTGTAGCCCTGGCTGTCCTGGAACTCTCTCTGTAGACCAGGCTGTCCTGGAACTCAGAAATCTGTCTGCCTCTGCCTCCCAAGTGCTGGGATTAAAGGCGTGCGCCACCACGCCCGGCTTTGCTAATTTCTTTTTAAAGATTAAGTCTCCATACCTTGGTGATCACTGGCTCAGCTAGACTGGTTTGGCAGCAAGTCCTGGGTTCCCCCATCTCCACCATCAGAGCGCTGGGACTGTGGGCATGCGCTGCTGAGCCTGGCTTTCTATGGATGCTGGGAGTCAACCCAAGTACTTCTGCTTGTGAACCTAATAGCCAACTCCTTTCTCTCCAGTGCGCAGAGCACGAAAGTTTTCTGCTATCTTTGGAACTTTGTCTGCAAACAGCTAGAAGGAATCGCAGCCCACCCTGTGGCCCGTGTGGTAGGAGAGCTAACTCCTGCAAGATGACCTGACCTAGCCGGGCGTGGTGGCACACACCTTTAATCCCAGCACTTGCGAGGCGGAGGCAGGTGGATTTCTGAGTTTGAGGCCAGCCTGGTCTACAAAGTGAGTTCCAGGACAGCCAGGGCTATACAGAGGAAACGCAGCCCAACGACTCGCTATTGGCTGTGATGTCCTAGTACACGGTGGGGTTGACCATGGTGGCAGCAAGCAGCAAAGAGCAGGAGGATGCTAAGTTTGATGCCAATCTAAGTTGCAAAGGAAGATGCTGTCTCTTAAAGAAATAGAGGAATATGGAAGACAATGAAATAAAAATGACTTCTTCCGGTCGGGGCCAGGGTTTCAGCCCTGGCGTGGACTGTATAACCACAATAACAGGAGAGTAATTCTGTTACCCCGAGAAGGTAAACCACAGATTCCATTTCTCGAATAAATATGGCGTTATTTTAGTTTCTTTCCAGTGGAGAGAAACTGAAAAGTTTCATGACTTTCAAGGAATGTATTTATTTTCAAACTCCCAGAGTTACTTGTCTAACTCTGTATATATATATGCCCTGCCCTCTTCTCCTTTTGTCTTTTGTCTCCTTCTGAGTGTGTGTGATTTTCCTACCTCAGCTGAGTAGCTGAGACTATGGGCGCTGTCACTGTCCAGCTCTCTACCCTCCTCCCCCTCCCCCTCCCCTCTCTCTAGGTAATTTATGTCTGGTCCCTTTCCCCCTTCCCAGCTGAGGTTTATCAGTTCCATTGTCATTTTAAAAAGCTTTTAATCTCAAGGGTCCCCCACTGTTCTTCCTTTTAATCCTCTGGTTTCCAATCTTTATTTATTTATCTTTTTCCTTCTGATTGTTTCAGGATTGCTTTGCTCTTCTTTTCTTGAACGTAGGGGTTTAGAATACAAGCGCTTCGGAGCCTGTCTCCCACTAAGCTGTGGTTTAGCTGCACATTGTAAACTGTGACGTGTTGTATTTTTAATTAGTCTTGGATATTTCCTGACTTCTTCTTTAGCAGGGAGGGAGTGTTGGGAATTGAACCTACGGCCTGGTGGGTCAAACCTTTATTCTACCACTGAGTTACATCTCCAGCTCCAAGACTTCCCTTAAAAAAAAAAAAAAAAAAAAAAAAAAAAAAAGCTGCCGGGGCGGTGGTGGTGCACGCCTTTAATCCCAGCATGTGGAAGGCAGAGGCAGGCGGATTTCTGAGTTCGAGGCCAGCCTTGTCTACAGAGTGAGTTCCAGGACAGCCAGGGCTACACAGAGTAACCTGTCTTGACTCCCCCCCCCCCCAAAAAAAAGCTAAAAACTTTTAGTTATTTTTATTTTACGTATATGTGTGTCTTGCCTGCACATATACATGTGTGTCTCATCAGAGCCTGCTGCCTGGTCAGAAGGCATCTGATTCTGTGGAACTGGAGTGAGGGTGGTTGTGGGCCACCATGTGGGTCCTGGGAACTAAATCTGGGTCCTCTGAGAGAAGCAACAAGTACTCTTAACCGCTGAGTCATCTCTCCAGACCCTCTAAAGACTGTGTGCGCATCCGTGTGTGTCTGTGAGACAGCCTTGGATGGTCTGGAGCGTGCAGAGGTTCACTTGTAGATGCCTTCAGAGTGCTGTTACAGGTGCATCACCAGATTTGCATAAGACTTCCCTTTTGACATAGGAGTTTATGTTGTGGAATATCTATTTTTCTCTTCCCACCCCCTACCTTTCTTTCTGACAGGGTCTCATGTATTTCAGGTAGGCCTCAAACTTGCTACATAGTGGAGAATGATCTCAAGACCTTCTGGACTTTCCTTCTTCTACCTCTTTAGCACTGATAGTCCAGGTACATAGCACCATGAGGCTTATTGGGCAATGGAGTTTAGAGCCCTTTGAGTTTGGGGCACAGCTGTTCCTAGTCTGTTTTCTTCTGTCACTGTAGTAAAGACCATGACCAAAAATCACTTGGGGAGGAAAGCATTGATCTGCCTTACATGTTCTGATCACACTATCACTGAGGTCAACCTCAGAGGGAGGACGGAGCAGAGGCCGTGAAAGATTGCAGCTTACTGGCCTGCTCCCATGGCTGGCTCAGCCTTCCCTCTTATTCGTGTGTCAGGGCTTTTCTTTTTGGAGACCTGTCTCCCTTTGTAGCTCTGGCTGGCCTGCCACTCACTATATAGATCAGACTATCCTTAAATTTTTTTTTATGATTAAATACTACTTTGTTATATGAATTGTGTTTATTCACTTAACAGTTGCCTTTTTTTTTTTAAGACAGGGTCCTACTACATAACACCTATTGGCCTGGAACTTGCTATGCAGACCTGGCTGGCTTCAAACTCACAGAGAGTTTGAACTCCCTGCCTCTGCCTACTGAATGCTGGGATTAAAGGCATGTGCCACCATGCCTGGCTTAGTTTTACTTTATTTTATATATTTATTATTGTTGTTATTTTTTGAGACAGGTTAGCCTGGAACTCACTCTGTAGACTAGGCTGGCCATGAAGTCACAGAGATCTGCCTGCCTCTGCCTACTGAATGCTGGGATTAAAGGCATGTGCCACCATGCCTGGCTTAGTTTTACTTTATTTTATATATTTATTATTGTTGTTATTTTTGAGACAGGTTAGCCTGGAACTCACTCTGTAGACCAGGCTGGCCATGAAGTCACAGAGATCTGCCTGCCTCTGCCTACTGAATGCTGGGATTAAAGGCATGTGCCACCATGCCTGGCTTAGTTTTACTTTATTTTATATATTTATTATTGTTGTTATTTTTGAGACAGGCTAGCCTGGAACTCACTCTGTAGACCAGGCTGGCCATGAAGTTACAGAGATCTGCCTGACTCTATTTTCAGTTTGACACAAAATATAGTGACCTGGGAAGAAGGAATCTCAATTGAAGAGTCATTTGATTAATTGTGGCCTGGGGGGGGGGGCTGTGGTGGCCCACACCTTTAATCCTGGTACTTGAGAGGCAGAGGCAGAGGCAGGTGGATTTCTGAGTTCGAGGCCAACCTGGTCTACAGTGTGAGTTCCAGGATAGAGAAACCCTATCTTGAGAAACAAAAACAAAAAACAAAAACAAACAAACAAAAAGAGTGGCCTGGGGCTGTGACTCTGATATGGTCTTGACTGAGGGTTGCTGTGGGAGGGCCAAGCTCACTGTGGGTGGCAGCATCTCTGGGCAGGTTTCTATAAGAAGTCTAGCATGAGCTCTCAAGCTGTAAGCCCAAATCCTGCATGGTTTCTGCCCTCACCATCACATCAGTGATATGCTATAACTTGGAAGTATAAACCAGATAAACTCTTTTTTTCCCTGAGTTGCTTTTAGTCAGAATGTTTTATTACAGTGACAGAAAAAGAAGCTAAAGCTGGTACATGGTTGTGCTACGCCCCTAATCCCAGCACTCTGAGGCAGAGGCAGGGAGAGCTGAGTTAGAGGTTAGCCTGGTCTACACAGCAAGTTCCAGGGAAGCCAGGGCTATATAGTGAGACCCTGCCTCAAAACAAACAAACAACAACAAAAGAAACAGGCAATACACTTTAGTAGATTCCCTCCCTCCCTTTCTCCCTCTTTCCTTCCTCTCTCCCTCTCTTCCTTTCTTTTCTGTTTTATTTATTTATATTTTGATAATAGTGTTTCACGTAGCCCAGGCTGGTCCCAGATTGACTATGTAGCCAAGGCTGACATGGAACTTATTGGCCTTCCTTAGCCTCCCGAGTAGTGGAAGAACAGGGGCACATCCTTCCTTCTGGTGGACCAAACAATAAACTCTGAGATAAATGTAAATAATCAGAAGGGAGTGTGCTAGCTGTGTTCATTAAGCTGAATGCTAAGCTCCTATGACCACAAGATGAGGAAGAAACTACATATCCAGCTGATTAAACATGATGGAACTGTGGAAGTTTCCAAACGAATGGTCCAGGCTGCTGGGCCCACTGTGCTATGAGTGGTTGTTTGGTGGCCCAGGGACTGACCCCAGTTTCTCTGTCACTTCCTAAAGTATTCAACTTCATCTCTGTGGCCAAACCTGTTCAGGGCCACGTTGGTATAGCCCGAGAGAAAGGAGAAAGTGGGCAAACAATTTCCTTTGAAATCTTTTTTTCTTCTTCTTTTTTTTAACATTTAAAAATTGTGTGAGCAGGAGCCAGGCATAGTGGCACATACCTTGGATCCCAATACTCAGGAGGCAGAGGTAGGCTGATCTCTGTGAGTTCAAGACCAGCGTGGTCTACATACAGTGTTCCATGACAGCCAGGGCTACTAGGTAGTAAAAAAAATTAAGAAAAAGGTTTATGTGTGTGTGTGTGTGTGTGTGTGTGTGTGTGTGTGTGTGTGTGTACAATGTACATGTACATGTTTGCTTATACATACACTGGGGTGTGAGAGACTTTTGGATTCATGTGGCTCACACACATGCAAATATGTATACTCATGCAATATACATTCATGCACACACACAGAGGAAAAAAAGTAAAATATGTAAGAAAATATGGACTCAGGCACATCCTCAGGGATGCCAGGTAGATGCAAAGCAGAGAGGGTCCAAGGATTGGCAGTGGCAAAGACAACCGGCTGGAACAGGTTTCCCCTATAGCACTCAGGGAAGTAGTGCTCTACCACCTTGGTCTGGCTTTCTGGCCTCCAGGGAGATGAGAATGAATTTCTGTTGCTCTTTAAGTCTAGTGTGGGGAAAGGGTGAGCGATGTAGATGCAGAAAACCATGCCTGCTCACATCTCACATTGTAAAGTGGAATGTCACATGGAATGTGCCGGGCTCAGAGCACAGTGCTAGGATACTGTCCTAAGTCTCTCAAAGCCACAGGGCAGATCCCTCACAGGAGTGAAGAGGAGTTCTGTCATAGCTGGAAAATGTGGGCTGTGGCGGAGCTTCCTGTGTCCCGCAGAGAAATCTTACCAGAAAAAGGATTTAGGAGACCATCCAACACAGGAACTGAAAACATTGGTTTAAGACCGTGTTTATTTATACTTTGAAAGTTTAAGAAAAAAAACTTTCTAAAACCACCTGGAACGGATACCTCGATTAGCAATGCAGAATTTTTAATAGCTCTTGGTTTGGTTTGACTATTTTTGGGTCAATTTTGTTTCATCTGAACTTTAAGTGAACAAAGCCATGGGTAGTGCTTTAAACTCTTTCGGGTAAGTAGGGACTGCAGTTTTGTTCCCTAATGATGTGTGAACTCTTTCCTTCTTATTCGTCAGGCACTTGCTGGACACTTGTCTGGTTTATTAATTCCCTCTTGGAAAGGACCAGCAATTTTCTGGCATTCATTATTTATTTATTTTTGAGACAAGGACTCACTATGTAGCCCTGGCTGTCCTGAAACTCCATCAAGTTCTTCTCAACCTTCCTGATGCTGTGACCCTTAATACAGTTCCTCACGTTGTGGTGAACTCCCCCAACCCATAAAATTATTTTTGTTACTACTTCATAACTGTAACTTTGCTACCGTGAATAGATTGTAATGTAAATATCTGTGTTTTCTAATGGTCTTAGGTGACCCCTGTGAAAGGGTCATTCATTCGACCCTTTCATCTCCTCTTCCCGGGCGGGCGGAGTTTATGTATCTCATGACTTCCTCTTTCTTGGTTAGCTTCTTTATTTTTTGTGTGCATCACACCCTGCAGCCTCCTTAGAGATAATACTTAGATAAAACATTTTGTACTTGGAAAAAAAAATCCCTCTATCCTTCCTTCCAGATGATTAACATTTTGGTCCAATGTAAAATCTGTTATATATATATATATATATGTATATATATATATATATATATATATAGAGAGAGAGAGAGAGAGAGAGAGAGAGAGGCCATATCTCACTATTTCTAGATCACAATGTTATTTTATTTGTTTATTTTTTGTTTTGTTTTCTGCTGTCCTCCTTCCTACAGGGTCTCACAAGGAGACCCTTGAATTCCACGGGTTGCTGAAGATGACCTTGAACTGCTGAACCACCTGAGTGCAGGCATTACAAGTCCTGTGTACCACAGGCTGTCTATACATCTCTAGGTAGGCAAGCTTCTCTCTGGGTAGGCAAGCACTCTATCAATGAGCCACATTCCCAGCCCACATGGAGGCTTTTAAGAAGTCCAAAGTGTCCTGATCACTCGTATTATATTATGAGTATTATATTTTTATATGTGGAATATGTATTATAACAGAAACAGGATGAGTCGGGGTCCTGGGACTCCCTTCAAAGGGTTCATCCTCGATGACTTAAAGGTCCCATCCTCCTACCCACAATGCAACATCACTGTTGACCAAGCCTGTGGTGTATGGGCCTTTGGAGGACATTACATGTGCACTATAGCAGTGTCCAATAGCTTCCTTTATTCTAGGTACTATGTGGTATCTTTCAGCCCACACATAGATGGCTTTAGTTCTGACATTTCATGGATTATTTTTTTTAATGATTTCTTTTTCCTTAGTTTCTCCTGACTTTTCATTCTAGAATTCTATTATTTGAAAATTGCATGTCTTGGGCTAGTTGTACAGCTTCCCAATCAATATTCTTTCTATTGTCTTACAATTCCTTTTTTTTTTTTTTTTTCAAAAAGTATTGTACCTTCAAATATAACCCTATGTTTTTATCAGTCACCAACAGAGACAAATCTAGAAAGATAATATCTTTCTAGGAGAAGAGTGTGCTATCTTAATGTACTTTCCTTCTTAAAATTTTGTGGTTTTTTATTACATTTATTTTGTGTGAGCATGTATGTTCAGGTCTGTGTGTATGTGTAAGTATGTGTGTGTGTGTGTGTGTGTGTGTGTGTGTGTGTGTGTATGTGTGTGTGCTCATGTGCACACATGTCACAGTGCACATATGGAGGTTAAAGGACAATTTGTAGAATGGGTTTTTTCCTTCCACCCTGTGGGTCTGAGGGGTCAAGCACAGGTCGTCAGGTTAGACGGCAGCTATCTCTACCTACCGAGGCATTGCCTGGTCTTAATGCACTTTCTTTTGCTGTAGCAAAACGTATGAGGTAATTTATAAAGAATAAAGCTTTATTTAGCTCATGGTTCTTGGAGCATGCTACTCTCAACTCTCAGAATATGGATGGGTATCGAACCAGGGTCCTGACGGAGCTAGACAAGTATTCTCCTTCGGTGACACACCACAGCCTACTTCTTCCTTCTTTTCTTTGAAATATGGTCTTGTTGCATATCTCCTAGCTATCATGAAACATGCAAGTCTCCCTATCTCAGCTTCTCAAGAATGTACAGAGATAAGGGCTCTGTTGCTGCATCACGACTGGGCCACGGGCTCCACATGTGGAAAATGAAGAAGCATGCCAGTTTGGGTCATAGATGATAAGGTCACCCATGTCCTCAAGGGGCTTTTCCTCACTTCATCTCATCTGTGCTCAAAGGCTGACCCTTACCTCCAAATATCTTCCAACACAGGACTTTGGGATTGTTTCCAATATGAGAATTCTTGGGAGCCATATTTGAAGAAATGTCTGGGGGCTGGAGAGATGGCTCAGTGGTTAAGAACACTGACTGTTCTTCCAGAGGACCTGGGGTTCAATCCCTGACCACCAACAAAGCAGCTTACAACCGTCCGTAACTCCAGTATCTGATACCCTCATACAGACATACATGCAGGCAACACACCAGTGTACATAAAATAAAAATGAATTAATTTTTTTTTCGAGACAGGGTTTCTCTGTATAGCCCTGGCTGTCCTGGAACTCACTTTGTAGACCAGGCTGGCTTCGAACTCAGAAATCCGCCTGCCTTGCTTCCTGAGTGCTGGAATTAAAGATGTGTGCCACCACGCCCGGCGAATTAATTGTTTTTAAAAAGTCTCTCTGTGTGTATTCTGTGTGTGATGTGTGTATATGGTGTGAGTTAGTGCCAGTCTAAATATGCCAAGAAACTCACGTTGGGGTCAGAGGACAGCATTAGGTAGTGGTCCTTGCTTTCTATCTTGAGACCACCTTGGGTCTCTCACCATTCACTGCTGTGTATGCCAGGCTAACTCGGGATATCCCTGCCTCTGCCTCCCAGACTGTTATGAGTTCAGAAGCTCATGACCAAGCCCGAGTCCTATAAGCATGAGTTCTGGTGACAAGAACTCGTGTCCTCACATCTGTCAGGAAGTGCCTTGCCCATTGAGCCACCTCCGGGGCTCTAACAGTGCCGGATACTGACAGAAACATTGCAGAGGAAGTTGGGAAGGAGAACCTAACTTTCAGATTACACTGTCCTTGGTCCAGGGAATCAGGAAGTTGCTGTTATCATCAAGATACCAGTGAAAGGCAAGGAATCTCTACAGATATCTCACTTGTATTGTAGCCTGGAGGATGGCTAGCTATACCTAGAATCCAACCAGACACTCCATAACTCATGTCTGCCCAGGATACCTGCTGCTTGCTCTGGGAGGTCAGTTAACTCTGATCTCCAGTTTGCCACCTAAATAAATCTGTACACAAAAGTAAAAGAATTGAGAAGCTAAAAGTAAACAAACAAACAAACAAACAACAGATAAACCAACAAAACACCCAGATAAACAAAAACCAAGTTTATCAAAAAACAACCTTATGGTTATTTTTACCTTTTCTCCTTCTAGAGTCTTCCTTGGACTCAATTCATTCTCTCTCTCTCTCTCTCTCTCTCTCTCTCTCTCTCTCTCTCTCTCTTTCTCTTTCTCTCTCTTTCTTTCTTTCCTTTTTCTTTTTTTTTTCTCTGTGTAGCCCTGGCTGTCCTGGAACTCACTCTGTAGACCAGGCTGGCCTCAAACACACAGAGATCCACCTGCCTCTGCTTCCAGAGTGCTGGGACTACAGGCAGTCACCACACTTCCTGGCTTCTAAATCTTTTTTTTGGAAGTGGATGGTGGGGGACAGGAGGAGAGTCTGAATCTCTCAATGCACACTTAATGCCATAGCCTGTCTTTCACCCGGAACCCTCTTGGCTTTTTTGTGCTCCATTCGTGTTTTGAGTGAATTTTGCCATGATGTCTTCCAATTGATAGTCTCATCAATGTTTTTTCATCTTTGACTGCATACAATCTAGAATTCAGCCTGAAGGCTGACCTTTAAGAAAACCAGTGGTTATTTTTACAGCTCAGATTTCCAATGGGTTCTTGGTTTTGCAACCTCTTCTCCCTTTACATTTTTCTACGCGGCCCATTTCTACCTGTTTCCATTTAATATTTCTTACACATTTTCAGCAGTTATTCTGCCTTTCCTATGTCTTGGTGCTGTGCAGATAGAAATGTGTGTGAAGGCCTTTTCTACACTACTCTGCATTGTCAGCTAGACTCCACGTGGATGATCTTACCACCCTCTAACGAGGAAGCATCTGATGTCTTCATTGTGTTTATTTTGGAATTTTGATTTGTAGACCTTGAAAGGCAGTTCTCCCCACATACACTCTATGTGTGTGCATGTTTGTATGTGTGTATATGGTGTGTGTGTGTGTGTTATGTATTTCCTTTTTTCTCTTGAAGGTACAGTTGGTAGTTTTGTGGCTGCTTCTATTTGGAAACTCTCCTAACCTCTCATTCCAGGAAATAAAGCCCTATGTTGTTTCACAGATCTGCATCCTGTGCTAGACTGATGCCCATCTGGAAGTGGAGCTTGTGGGTGGCTTCCTCCTTGTGAGGCTGTGATCTCTCACCCTCTTAGCTCATCCTACCCAGCTCACAGAATCTCAACCCTACATCTTTCTCCGGCCTCCTGTCTCCAGGGAAACCTTTTTTTTGTTTTGAAGAGTAAATGTTTCTATGAATGTACAATGGACATATTTAAAATGTACTCTAGTCATAAATGAATGCCTAGATGCTTCTCTGAATGAATGTTGCTGGGTAACAGACAGGGGCTAGAGCTTTTTGGAGAAGCATCACTCAACCTAGAGTAAGAATGGGAACATTTGCCTGGTGGTGGTAGCACATGCCTTTGATCCCAGGACTTCGGAGGCAGAGGCTGAGAGATCTCTGAGTTCAAGAGCAGGTTGGTCTGTAGAGTGAGTGAGCTTCAGGACAGCCATAGCTATACAGAGAAACCCTGTTTTGGAGGAAGAGAGAGACAGAGACAGAGAGACAGAGAGAGTGCATTATCTTTCTCCAGAAGGTTCTTGGTGCTTAACCTGTCACTCTCTTTTCAAATGTGATTCCATGCCTGGCTTTTCTCTGGGAACACAAGAGCCCAGAAGCCCCTTGTCACAGCCTCTGTAGTGGTGCTGGGCTTTGCCCTCCATTTGCCTCACAGAAAGCTCACCTTCCTTTTCACCCCAACCATGTATTGAGCATTGCTATTTCTTTGTGGCAGGAATAGAGAGAGATTCGCTACTCTATCTTAACTGGAACTCCAGCGGCCTTTTTATGGAATGCCATTCTTAGAACTGGGGGCCAGGGAGATGGGAGCAGATAAGTCAAGTTCGAGTCTGGAAATCCTTTGAATGCTCCAGATTGCATTCAGACTGTTGTCCTTCAGGTGGTAGACATCTAGTACAAAATTGTACACAGGTGAGGGAGACAACTTTGGACAGATACACTCTAGAAACCGTGCACTGGCTAGGCCTGGAAGGGAGGGACGGAAGAGTCATTTAGGGTTCCCAGCTGATGAGAAGTTTCTAATTCTGGTGAGGCATACCCAGGGCCCACAAGGCGGCAAATGTGATGAGAAGACCGGAAGGGCAAATCCAGGAGATAGGGGGTGACTTATTAGATCCACGTAGGGACAACTTTTAGTTTCTGAAAATCTGATGGAATGTAGCACAACCCACAGAACTTAAAGCAATACAAGAAGACAGTTTGTGAGGATTCATCTTATTTGGCAATTTTGTCAGTGGCTAGCTCTGCAGGTCTTCTTCTCAAGATTCTGGTCCCATAACTACCCAAAAGGTGTGGGAGTCCCTGCCAATGACAGCTAAAGCCTGGAGAGACAGGGGTGGGTAGGGAATTAACAACCAGACAGGACTGCCTCTAGGCCTGGAACACGTCAGCCTACAAGATGGCAGGCCCCAGGGTTCCTCAGGTTGATGTTTGTGCCCTGGTTAAGTGTGGAGGTACTCAGACAAATGTGGGGTACCCAGATTCTGAAGCTTGTGCTTGGTGGGGGACCCTCAAGGAAAGGGGAGAGGAGAGTCAAGAGATGTGGAGATGCAACAGGGAGACACTCTTTCTTCTGGTCATCCGGAATCTAGTCCTTTACTACCCTGATATACAACTGCTTCTAAAACGAAGACCACCTCTTCAGCATGTTGAGTCTCCAGGAAGTTGAGGACATTTTTTTTTTTAAATCTCCTCACTCTATCTACCCCAGGGCTTTTCCCTGTTATGGAATCTGTCAGCAGTCTACCAGGGTCCCCAGCCTAGAATGAAACCACAGCCCAGCTTTCCAGTCAGCCAGGCTGAGTGTTGCAGCTGCCCCTCAGGTCAACTGTCATCTTAGAAGTGATCTGAGAAGGTTCTAGAAGCATATCCCTGGAGCTGGGAGGTTTCTAGTTTAGAGCCTAGAAGTTGGCTCTGTGAAGGACCCGAGACATAGCAAGCCTTAGCAAACTGTGGGCAAAAGGCAGGACTCTATTCTTTTCAGACTCCACTACACAGATGGGTACTACTGACGTTGCTTGCTTTAAGCTGAAATAGAAGAATAGGTTGCTATGACCTGTGAGATCGCAATCCCACTCCCGGAGAGGTTGTGTTCCTCATTTAGGGTCAAATGAGGAACAGTTTAGTTTAGTTTATTTTTCCTCCTCACGCCCAGAGGGGTTTTAGAGCCACCTTAATGACCTTTGGGGTGCTATGGCCAACCAGATCCTGACACATTTGGGGGGGGGGGGCTGCGGGGAAGTTGCACACCTCTTAGTCCCGTGGGTGTTGTAGAATCTGAGCTTGGGTCTTAAAGTCCTACATTTCGTCTGAGTTCTCCCTGCAGGCTCTGCACCTGGGATCGGAGGAATGAATAGAGAGCTTGTTTTAGTAGGAATTTCTTCCCTCTGCTGTTTGCTTTGGGTTTGTTCCCCTCTCCGTTCCTGGCTTCTAACCCAATATTTGGCTTTCTGTAAGCACTAAATATATATATCTTTTCATTAACTCCCACCCCCCCAAACATGGCTTCCTACCTGCTTCCCACCACCGGATCCCCAGCCTGGAATGAAAAACACTACCCAGAGGGCATGGCAGAGCTGGCTGAGCGTGGGCAGTTCCGGGGAGGAGGGAGGCACCTCGCCAGGAAAGGGGAGCATTCACCCACGCGGGGCATCTCTCAGTCCCAGTCAAGGGAGCGTCTGAAGGAAGGAGGGAGGGAAAGGAGGCAGAGCAGCCACACTCTGGCTTTCTGTACCCTCTGCGCCCTGCTCCTCTCCTGGTACAGTGCCTCCCAAGCACCCCAGCACTTCCAGGGACAGCAGCCAGGGCCAGGGCACACAAGACCTCCCAGTTACCTACCCTCACGTCCCACCCTAGACTGTGCCCTGGGGTGGCTGCACCTTCTTGTTCACTGTAAACAGTCAAGTCTGTAGCCTGAGCTGAATGGAACCTGGCAGTGGAAAATTCCCCTTGCGCAGCCTCACAGCCTCTTAGGCAGCGCCTGAAGCAGCAGCTATTGAGTAACTAGCCTTGGCCAGCTTGGCCCAGGAACTCCATCACTTAGGAGCCTTCTGGGAAGTGAGGCTACTTTTAAGAAGCAGGTTAGGAGAAGACAGTGGGACCCCAGCTCAGCACCTCCGTAGTCCCTGCCTCCAAAGAACCCATCCACAGACTTGGTTTTCTGAGTCTGGAACCCTGGCAGTCCCGTGTCTCTGTCTGGCCGGGCAGGAAAACCTCGAGACAGCTTCTTCCTATCACTGATTTACAGCCTTGCTGTGTTTCTGAGTGAGGCTGACAGGCTCTGCAGTTCGGTGGTGCATGCTTGGATCTGAGGCTGCTCAGGAACAGAAGAAGTGGCTTCAGAGTGTAATCCTTCCTGCCTGAACGGTTGCCCTCTGACCGCCCCCAGATGCATTGGTACCCTAGCGGGCCAGCTTGCCAGTGTGTGTGTGCACATGTGCGTGTGTGTTGCTCATAATCCTGGTGGCTAGCATGGACTTTCTGACCTTCCTCTGTGCTCTTGTTTCCTTCTTAATTTCCTCAGAGTGTTTCCTAGGCACCCAGTACAAGGGTAGGAACTTCCAAGGGACTCAAGAATGCAGTTAAAGTCTCTAGCCTCCTACTACTCACTACTCCATCAAAGAAATCAACTAGGAATGCTAATCTCTGCAATATAAATCCCCTACTCAGTCACTAACCAAACCCTGCCTGGATTCTGCTTCACAGATCAGCCAAACCCAGCCTGTATTGGCAGTTCTCATGGGTGATGGATGTGGTCTACTCCTACTGGACAAGTTTGGGTCAGCCTTCACTGAAGTGTGCTGTTATACATAGGTCATGAGTCCTGGTCTTAACCTCTTGCAAGAGGGTCCCAAGTTTCTCCTCCTAAGAAGATAATGGATTTGACTGATCTAGCTAAGCTTGGAGGTCCCTTGCCTGATTCCTGCCCCCAAAACGTGTACTTAGTCCTTGGCCCGAGTGAGCTGTCACCCGATGGCTTGCTTCCCTATTACCAACCCTTCCTCCCAGCCCATCTGGACCACCGGAAACTCCCCTTTGTTTTGTGTGGGATGGACACACACTTCTTCATTCCATTCTAACATCAAGCAAGGGTAGGCCATGTGCCAGGCACTGAGGTAATGGTGGAGGCACAAACCTGTCCTTTGGAGATTACAGCCCTTTGACACTTGAATATCACAGTCCTACTTAGGACTTGACTTGATGTCTTGCAGTCCTCTGGGTTATAGGAAAACTATGTTAGTCTTCCCAGTATAGAGACACATGACCAAACTCAGAACCTTAATTGTTTGCCTACATTTAACTGGTGGGAGCTACTTGGGTTCAACAAGTGTCAGGTTGTAAAGATAGTGCACACACAGAAGGCCCATTACAGGATTACCCATCTTTCTCCATTGGAATGAGCTGTGTCCTGTGGGAAATCCCCCTAAACACTGACCGAGATGGGAAGTCCTACTTCCATTCCCTCCCCCCTGCTTGATTCCCTTTGAGAGCAGGATGGATGGGGGAGGGCAGGGCTGAGAGAAAGAGAAGGATACAGCCCACAGAGTCGAAGAGACACCCAAGACTTAACCACCACAAGAACTTGGTCCCTGGTATCTCAGTGGGCAAGGCTGGGCTTGTTGTCATCTTGCCCAGTCACTGGCGATGGCAGCGTAGCCTCGGTGACAGCTTCCTCTGAAGAGATGAATGAAGCAATTATATACTTGGTGCAGAGAAGATTCCAGAGGGAGGAGATGTTTTCAATGGCAATAACCCCCAAGATGGAATATTTCAATGAGTCAACAGAGATACTGGCACCGGCTTCCCTTTAATGGTCTTGTGAGCACTTGTGAAGCTCCGGAGGTGTTCCTGGCATGATGGCCCTCGTCTGAAAGCTTTTATTTTCTTCTTCATCTCACTCCTCCCATCTCCTGCAGGGATTCTGAGCTCAAATTCTTAGACAACAAAGGCAATGATCAGAACCCCAGTGGGTAAGTTCTTAGGCCAGAAGGAGGGTTTTCTCATGGCTCAATAGTACCCCACCTCACCCCACCCCCACCTCCCGACTCCCCAACCCCCCACCTTCTGCTGTGGCCATTTTGGTTGTATTTTCAGAAACATCAGATGACCATATTTGAAGGGCTCTCTTGGGAGCTGCTCTGAACCAGCTTATAGTTAAAGAGGGTAGCTGACAGTTTGTTAGTCCTACTCAATATCTGATTGGTGACTTTGGCGTTTAACATAACCTCTGGAAACTGGGGGGGGGGGGGGGCGGGTATATGTGCCAGAGAGTGGTGGGTAGCCCAGAAAATCTGTGGTGTTTATCCACAGAAAAGGACAGGTCATGTATGAGATGACATGCGATGCCGTTGGGATTGGAGGTGAAAAAAGAGTGAGCGAAAACCAGTCCAGGCCAGAATGCAGCGAGCATATGGTTCTGTGGAAGTTGGTATAGGTGAGATTTGAAAATTGGAGGTTCTGGAAGAAAGACCTCCCCTATCTATCCTTTACAGATTCACAAAGATCTTTCATTTTGCCTCAACAAAGATGGCCCAAGATGAATGGATGTTCCTGGGTCTACCAGCAGGCCTGTCCTCAGATTGAATGAGTTGGTCCCTGGAGACCACTCTCCAGTCCCAAGAGACTCTTCTGCTGTGTTGCTTGACCTGTGGCTTCAGCCAGGCCCGTGCCCTCTTGTTGACACCAAAGATGGCGGCTCTTGGTGTGTGTGTGTGTGTGTGTGTGTGTGTGTGTGTGTAGGAGCAAGGTCAGAAACAGAAACTGTAATTAAATCTTTTTTTATCCTCCCTCATCCACAGCAGGAGGTTATTCTTGGTGCTCAGTGAGGGGGAGGAAGCAAAAGGCTGGTTTTGACCTTGTGGCCTTCTGGTGATTGGGTAGAGAGGTTTGGGATTCAAACATTTTTTTTTTTTTCTTGAGTCCAGAAACTGCAGAGCACACTGCTTCCAAGACAGAGAGCAAAGGCTCTCAAACTCCCATATTTCTGACTTGGGGTTGAATGTGGGCAGTCTCTGAAGAAGTTCTGCTTGCGAAAGCCAAGGCAGGTGTGGCCTATGTTCTCCAAACTGGAGTCCTTCATCTTTGACCAAGCCTGTCTTGGAAGCATGTTGCTTCCTTCCTCTTTCCTCCTCTTCCTCTGGATTCAGGCCAGAGCCTTCATTCCTAGCCCTAGGACCAGGGGCAAAATAGCAAAGGCTGTGGATTAACCATTGGGTCACTTTCTTTCCTAAGGCTATTCCAGGTGCCTTAGAAAAAGCTGTTTATTCTTCCTGCCTCCTCCCCCAGTGTGTTTTCTTCTCCATCAATCTCTTATCCTGTTCTTCTTCACCCCAAGAGTGGACCTCCCCACCCCCAACCCCAGGAAGTGCAGCCAAGAGCACAACTTGGTCTGGCCACTTGCAGAAAGGATTTCAGTGACTCTCATTCAACCAAAGCCAAGGACTAGAAGCAAGGAGACACGGGGTTCAAGTTCTTAGAGCGTACAGACAGTTCACTTTCAAGAAGAAAAATTACTATCCACTGAGGATTTGCCTTGAAAATGAAGCCTGCGAAGATCCTGTTCCTCTTGGCTACGCCTTTGGGGCTGCGTTCTTGTTCACGTGTGTTTTCATAAACAGCAAAGCCCCCATTTCATTGGGGGGGCATCCTTCCCCTTCAGTTCCTTCCTCTTCTCGAGCTCCCCTCTCCCCACCTGCAGGGCCAGCTGGAGACTACAGGGTTTCCCACACGTGTATGTGCAATTTCCGCCCACAATTAATAGCTCGTTCTCTGGTCTGGGACAGCGCTGTGAGGTGTCTCCTTGTCAGAAGGCAGGGTTGCTCTTGAAAATTTTCACCTTGGAAGGCTATTGAGGGTATCCAGCCTGGTTTCTGTCTACGGCGCCCCTTGCTGTATCCCCCCACATCACCCATTTCTGGCCCTGCTATCTCATGTCTCTAATACCTACCTCACTTCATCCTCTCTACCCCATCTTTGGCCATTGTTAGTGTTAATCTCACTGGGCAAGAATAAGAACGCTACCAGGATTTTGAAAAATTGAAGCAAGCTTTAATTAAATACTAGCCAGGATGATGGACTCAGGCCAGGTCCATTTGGAGTTCCCAGAAAATGGCCATGTGCTACTGCTGGCTCGGTATTTATAAAGTCAAACCAGTAAAACTCCATACTTCCGGCTTTCTCGTCCAATGGGAGCAAGCGTGCATCCTGACATACTTCCAGCCTACCTACCTCCATAGGTCTGATCAAGTACATCAGGTGCAGTTGGGTCAGCCAAGCTTGTTTAGGGAATCGAAAACATGCAGAATGTTATCTTATGTGCACAGCAGCCTCCAGTATCTCAGGAAGCGCCTGTCTGTCCTTGGACAACAGGGACTCACAGGTTAGAAGTATTTCATTTTATGGATCTTGTAGACAGAGTAATTAAAATTTAAAACATGACTTTGGCTCTTATATTATCTCTCCTGGGACCATCCAGATATTAGTCTCTCTCTCTCTCTCTCTCTCTCTCTCTCTCTCTCTCTCTCTCTCTCTTTTTAAGATAAGGTGGGTCTCACTATGTAGGCTCTGGCATGGGTGTTTCTGTGTAGGCCAGGCTGGCCTGGAACTCACACAGATCCACCTGCCCCAGTCTCCTGAGTCCTGGAATTGAAAGTGTATACCACCACACCCTACCTCCTCCTCTTCATTTATGTTCTTACTATCACTCCAAACCAAGACCTAGAGATTTTTCTAAATTTCAACATGACTATGTTTGGAGACTGCTTGGAGATGATATTAGAGAGTCGTCCCTCTAGGATTCCTATTTCCTCATCCTCTGTCTTCCCCGATCCTGCTTTTCCCATCAGTGTGTGTTCTGGGTCTTGCTTCCAGACCTCTGCTAGGAATACCATTATTTCAGGGCTGGTATGTGTAGATGTGTGTGTGTGTGTGTGTGTGTGTGTGTGTGTGTGTGTGTGATTGTTAACACACACCTACACACACATCCACACACAGGTATCAATGAAACCCTGGCCTGAGTGTGATAGCACAACCCCCTTTTTTTTTCATAATATTTTAATTAATTATTTGGGAAATTTACATCACGACTCCCAAGAACCTCATTTTCCGGCTCTCCCAGTTCCATTCTCCTTGGGACCTCTCCCCCTACTGAAAAAAAAAGAAGAAAAAAAGAAAGAGAGAGAGAAAAAGAGAGAAACACACATAAACACACACACATACATATATACACACTCACACATATACGCACATACTCACACATATACACACATACACACACATACACACAACCCAAGTCCAGTTTGTGTTGCCCATATACTCACAGGAGCATGGTCAAACTCTTGTTGGCCAGCCCCTTAAAGAAAACTGAGTCTCTCCCTACCCACACCTCTACCAGACCCTGTCAGTTGTGGCAAGCTACATTTCGGCATCCCTACCACAATTTTTAAGAGTTCTCTCTGATGGCTTTCTGTCTAGGCTGTTACTTCTTTTGGTGGGGGTGGGGGTGGCATCGGGAGGGGGCACAGACATCAACAGATCGACAGTAGGACTGCAGTAGATCCGTGGTCCCAGACATGGCCCTTGGCAGCAGCATGGGCAGGATGTCACCATGATCTCAGGTGGCAATGTAAGGGTCCATGATTTGCCGATGATACTCTGGACTCAAATAGAATGTAAATGCAGACGTCCAGCTTGCTGGGGTCTCCCATTACCAAGATAGACCCTGAAGTAAGCTCGAAGATCAGATTAGGTGAATTCTGGGGAAGGGTAGGTGACCTCTATCTTAATCTTGGCTCTATCTTTAGGGACATTCTAGAACTATTGCTGGGGTCTTGGCCGGGATGGGGGTAGGGTGTGTGTGTGTGTGGGGGGGGTGTGTGTGCGCGCGCGCGCGCGCATGTGCGGCGCTCAGTGTTGTGAACTGTTGCTGGGGAAGTCTGGAAACTGTTGCTGAGGAAGTCTGGAAACTGCTGCATTGTCCTTGCCTCCGGCCTCGGGCTGGGCAGCTTCTGAGGCCTGGACTTGCCTGAACTTGCTCAGTTCTTGGAAACAGAGATTTAGGCCTAGTCTCCTAACCTGCCAATTTGAAGCCTGTCATGGAGTGCGCCTAGCCTTCTCAGCAGCACAGGACACTCTCATCAGCCTGGCCCCAAGCAGCAGCACCGCCCACTCAAGGCTCCAACCATTCCCACTTTCTCACTGGATATTCATTTGTGATAGTGACCTTGAACACTGCAATCCTTCTGTTTGTTTGTTTTTGTTTTGCCCAGATAGCTTTGCATGCAGACATTCATTGCAGTGCATCTTTAGTCTGCTTCAAGGTTTCTCATCTCTGAAGCACCATACATTCTGGACCATTGCCTAGACTCTCTCAGACATCCTGGTGTTACCCAAAGTCAGGGTTTCTGGAGGCAGGTTCCATGAGCTCCTGGCTGCCTCACACTTCCCCGCCCTCTATGTCTGCCACCTGAAGCTCACCAGGCTCCATCCCTGGGCCTGTAGCCCATAGGCAGCACTGCCACCCAGCACTCTCCATCTCTCAGTGCACAGGCTGCAGTTGAAATGTTTCCATGCTGAGAGCCTGCCAGGGGACCTACGCTGCACACACCTTTAATCCTAGCTCTCTGGAGGCAGAGGCAGGCCGTCTTTGTGAGTTCAAGGCCAGCTTGGACTTCATAGAGCATGCTAGCCAGAGTTACATTGTAAGACCTTATCTCAATACAAGACAAAACACAGCCTAACTGAGCTGTGTAGTTTTTCTGGAGAGATAGCTCAGCAGTTACGAGCACTTGTAGTTCTCCCGTAGGACCTGAGCCTGGTTTCCAGCACTCACATGGTGGCTCACAAGGTGGCAGTAACTCCAGTTCTAGTGAACCTGATGTTCTTTGCATGCAGGCGAACACTCATACACAAGAAATATAAATAAACCTTTAAAAAAGGAGCTGGAGAGATAGCTCAGCAGTTAAGAGCATTGACTTCTCTTCCAAAGGTCCTGAGTTCAAATCCCAGCAACCACATGGTGGCTCACAACCATCTGTAATGAGATCTGACGCCCTCTTCTGGAGTGTCTGAAAATAGCTACAGTGTACTTACATATAACAAATAAACAAAAATCTTAAAAATAAAAAAACCCTTAAAAAAATCCAAGGCTCAACTACTCTCCAAGGATTATAGTTTCCAGGAAGAATTTCCTGATGGAACTCCAGCCTATACTTCAAACACAACTCCAGAGTGACCTTTGTCTTCTAGTGTGGGCAGCCTTCTGTGTTCTTCATGGTTCTTTGTGATACTAACTGTGACTGTTTTCTCCATGTACACGCTATCTTTTGATAATAGGGTAACTACCCTATTTTTCATATCAGGATTCTCCTCTTCTGCTTGTGTGTTTATGGAAAATCAGCTCTCTGCCGGGCTGTGTCTGGGGAAGCATCTTTGGCCGAAGCCAAGCAGAGCAGAGTCACAGAGAGGAAGTTCCAGGGCGAGGGTGAAGCAAAATTCAAGACCCTGGCTGGGGGAAGCATTTGTTGGCCATTTCTGAGTAAGAAGTCTCTTTTGCCTCTGGGAGATCTCTGAGTAGGATGGTTTTCCTCTGGATCTGGTGGAAAAGTAGCAAACCTGGGAGCTTGGCAGCCAGCTTCAGGATAAAGTGGATGCAGCAGAAGTTAGCGCCAAAGCTCAGAAAGAAACTGAGTCCTGATGTCACTAGCAGAGAAGACGAACAGAGATGAATCTAAAACCAGCTCTGACCTGTGTTTCCTGTCACCTTCGCCTTTAAATATCTGATTTTTTTTTTCTGAGACAAGTCTTATCTATGTGGCCATAGCTAGACTGGAACTCTATATAGACCAGGCTGACCTTGAACTTGTGACAGTCTTTCTGCCTCTGCCTCCTGAGCTGTTTGGATTGCTGTAGAGCCACCATGTCCAGCTCTACTCTGTGATTTATATCTCTGTTATCATTTCTAAGGCGGGGCACCTCACTTCAGTTATTACTTCATTTTGCTGCTATAGTTAAGTCTGTGACCCGCTGCAAGAGCTAGGCAGGAATCCCAAATTCTGTAATCTCAATTGGCCCACAAATTCAGCAAGTCCAAAGTGGACCTTAGTCTCGTTTGTTTGAGATGGGGATCTTACGTAGTCTAGGCTGCCCTGAAACCTGCTATGTAGCTGTAAAGCCACCACAAGCCTCCAGCATTACAGACTACTGTTGCTATTGTTGGCAGTGCTGGAGCTCAAACCCAGGGCCTTGTATGTGCGAATTAAACACTCCTCCATTGCTCTGTATCCTCATTCCCAAACTGACCTTTAAAGTCACTCCCACCAATCTGCTTCTGATCCTCCCCTCCCACCCCCCTGCCTTGTTTATGGCTCCTCTGTCCGTCCTGCTGTCCCAGCTAGAAGCTGGATGTATCAGAGTACTTGCATCTCCCACATCTAGTTAGATATCCCATCCTCATGATTCTCCTCCTTCACCCCATGATCTGCCCCTTTACCTGGCCTACTTCTATATGTTGACTCAGTTGTCTATCTTCCCTTATGCCTTCCAACTCAGGCTCCTCATTGAGGCTAGACTTCTAAGTTACAATGATGACCACTTATGGCCTCTACCCAGGTGATGGCTCTCTGTCTTAAAGACTATCTTCTAGATTAGGACTTCTGTTCTTCTGGAAGGTGTTGAGTATCTCGGGACTTGGCCTATGCATCTTCTACCTTCTTGGCGCTTGCCTGTTTCTTTCTCCAGGAATATGTCCGTTTGGGGGCTGGCCACCTCTATGTTCACAGGCACATCTAGTTGACCACCTGTCAGTCCTATCACATCCTGTTGCTTCTCCATGGTGAGCAAGGACCCTTGTGACCCTTACTTCTGTCCCCTCAATCTTCAGAATGGTCGTTGGCTTGTAGTTGGTACTCAGTAGGTGTTTGTTGTGTTTATAAAAAGATAAGGAGAGAAGGAATGTGTCTTGGTGGAGGTGTAGTCAGGTGTGGGGGAAGGGAGTACCTCCCTGGGCCCATGCTGAGGCATCCCTTCCCCCTGAGGAACCAGCCATGGGACAGTATAGTATAAAATAGAGTTTATTTAGGGCATGGGAAGGGACTTGAGAGGATAATAGAGACAGAGGGAGGGAAAGAGGGAGGGAGGGAAGGAGGGAGAGGGAAGGGGAGGGGAGGAGAGGG